>LNAC01000058.1:2057305-2153406 GCA_002007465.1 Ailurus styani
TTTTTTCTTACTCTTACTTACAGTCTTTCCTTTCCAATCATGGGTTCCTTTTATCATTTCTTGTATGGCTTGTTTGAGGTCATGAATTCCTTTAACTTTTGTTTGTGGAATTTCTTTATCCTTCTTTCTATTGTGAATGATAGGCTTGCTGCATAGAGTATTCTTGGCTACAGGTTTTTTTCCTTTCATCTATTTGAATATATGAAGCCTATTTCTTCTGGTCCACAAAGTTTCTGATGAAAAATCAGCTGATAGCCTTATCAGGTTTCCCTTGTATGTGTTTTGTTTTCTCTTATTGCTTTTAAAATTCTCTTCTTATCACTACTTCTTGACATTTTAATTAGTATGTATCCTGTTCACATCGTTGGGTTGATTTTGTTGGGGGCTCTCTTTGCCTTCTGGATCTGGATTTCTGTTTTTCTTCCCCAGAGTTTGGAAGTTTTCAGCTATTATTTATTCAAAAACATTTCCTGCCCCCCTTTCTGCCTCTCTTTTCCTTCTGGGATCCCTATAATGTGAATATTATTATTTGTGATGGGGTTGCTGAGTTCCCTAAGTCTATTTTCGTTTTTTTAAAATCATTTTCTCTTTCCTGTTTAGCTCGATTGCTTTCCATTACTCTGTCTTCCAGGTAGCTGATCCAATTTCCTGCTTCTTCTAGTCTGCTATTAATTCCATTTAGTGTATTTTTAATTTCAGTTTGTAGAGTTTTTCATTTCTGATCGGTTCTCTTTTGTTTTCTTTCTCTTTGTTGAGGGTCTCATTGAGGCCCTCCACTCTTTTTCAAGTTCAGTGAGTATCTTGATGACCATTACTTTAAATTCTTTATCAACCATATTACTTATCTCTGTTTTATTTAGCTCTCTTGCTTTGTTTTTGTCCTCTTCTTTATCTAGGACATATTCCTTTGTCTTCTCATTTTGTCTAATTCTTTGGGTCTGTATCTATATGTTAGTAAAATCAGCTATATCTCCTGCTCCTGAAAGTAGTAGCCTTATGAAGAAAAGAGTTCCTGTACTGTCCTTCAATGCAATGTCCCCTGTTCATCAGAACCTGGTGCTTCAGGAGTGTCTCCTATGTGTGTTGCATATCTCCTACTATTGTGGCTGAGTTGTTTTGCCTTCAGTCCAGTTATTGGCTATGGCTCTCTTTGCCTGTTGTGGGCAGGGTTTGGTCTCCATGTTGTTAGTGGGCCAGTTGGAAGTCACCTTGGGCTTGAGTTGAGTCAGATGAGGCACTGGCCTGAGAGGCAGTAGCACTGAACTACAGGGGGTTCTCCATGTATTGTCCCCTAAGAAGCTTTTATTATGGGTGGGACCTGTAGTCAGAACAGATGTCTGCCCCCAGCCCATTGCTGGAGCCTGCACTTGGATTGGTATGTGTGGTTATCGTCCACTCTCCCCAGGGCAGGAGTTACTTTGGAATGGTCTTGGCCTCTGTCAGGGCTGCTTGCACATTGACAGACTTTGTGGCACCACTTTGGATAAACTCCTCCCAAAGGCATACTGGAAGTGGCTGGTCTGCAAGGGAACAGGGGGTGGGACACATGGTGCAGCAGGTCCATGCTGGTCCACTGTGGGAACTGACCTGCAGCCACTTGAGAAAACTCCTACTGAAACCTGCTGGGTTGGAGGGGTGGGTCCACAGAAGAGTGCAGGGGTGTGGTATACTGTTTACAAGCTAAGTGGATAGTTGGTACTGTGCTGGCTCCCACAGGTGTCCATGTATCTAGGCTTGGGGGTGGAGGAGGGAAATGGTGCCCCACCCCCCCACCCCGTCTTTTGTTCTTGGAGAAGTCTCCCAAAGAGTCCTGACTCTCCAGCACATGCTCTGAAACTAGTAAATATATCTCCTTCCTACATACTCCAGGTATTTTTCACACTGTTGCTTCTATGTGGTATATCAGTGGGGCTGTTTTTTGTGTTGTCTCTTTAAAAGCAGGGACTCCAACCTCCTGGCTCTCCCAGAGCTGAGCCCACTGATTTTTAAAGTTTCAGGTGTTAATCCCCACTGATTGTTAGGCTCCTCTGGTTTTCAAAGCCAAGTGTTATGGGCATTCATCTTCCCAGTGTGGGGCCCCCATGCCTATTGTGGGGTTCTGGTCCTGTCTATCATCTGGGCTCACCACATCCCTCCCTCCTACGGACAGTTCTGCAGGTCTATTTGCCTTTGATGTAGCCTCATTACATTTAGCTGTGGAGAGTCTGTTCTGCCATTCTTTGGGTCATTATCTGGGTTATTTACATGGATATGGGTTCCATGTAGCTCTATCCATGGGACAAGGTGAGCTTAGGATTCTCCTACTCTTCCCATCTTCCCAAGAAGTCACTTTATATTCTTTGAAAAAGGTCTTGGTTATATAATTTTTTTTAGTTTCAAATTTAACAAATTTAACCTCCTTCCTGTGTAAAACAAGAACTTTACTATGCTTTTTCTAATGCATCCCTATGCTTACAGATCTTTGTTAATTTAATATGGGTGTAGATTATAGGTAAGAGGTACAGATTTTTTGTATTAGAATTACATATCTTCTTTTTTAAGTGACATTTATTACTTGTGTCAAGTGTTAACACGTGTACACAAATTTCTTGGATTCACTTATATCAAGGATTACTATAAAAACATATATTCAAAAATTTCCATTTTTTACTTCTCAATTTTAATTCTTGACCCCCTGAATTATGTGTTAGAGTAAACTTTTCAGTTTCTGCATCAGTGCTATAATTTATAAACTCTTACTTATCAGAAAATGAAGATTTCCTTTGTCATTTACTCCCAAACCTTGTCACTTTGCAGAAAAGGGAAAAAAAAAGAAAACAAAAATCCATTATTTCTTTGTGTTTGGTGTTGCACAGGTTTAATTTTAAAGCCAGCCTGGAATTTGCTTTAGGTTTCTTGTATTTTGTCTGGTCCCTAAGTAACCTACATATCATTGGGCCTGGATTTTAATAATTTATTTATGCTTACTTAGTATTTCACCAAGTTTGTTAGGGTATCTGAGATACTAAATATTTTGAACTAAATTGTTTCATTTCAAAGTATTTTAAAAGTAATTAATTTTGCTTCTTATAAGTAAAATCATTTAAAAAAGTATTTTAGAATAATTCCTAAAAATTTGCAGAAATTTGCAGAATTTCTTTCATAAGTTTGTTTGCATCTGGTATTATTATTATTATTATTATTATTATTATTATTATTCTGGGTTTCTGTATTTGCTTGTATATTGTCCTATGTGCTTATCCTTGAAAAAGGAATGCTCAATCTTTTTAATGGGTCTGGTTTAGTCTATTAAAGGGGTAATGGATTCCTGTAGATGTCTCTCACTAGCTACTTGAGTGCTATTAGAAGGTTCCTTTTATTCTTGAAGTGGAAGGCAAATTACTATACATAACTTCTAGAACAACTTCTAGCTTTTAGCAGCCCTGACTGTAGTAACTTGGGATCTCACTCTATTGCCTGGTTCACTGTTTTCTAGGATGTTAATTTATTTTGGATTAATCTTTTTTTTTCTCCTGAAGTAACATATGAAAATCCTTTACTTTCCAAGAATTTCTCACAAGCACTGTCCTTGGCTACAGTACAATTTCCATGAACCACTTTCTCCCTAACCCCCCATTTTCCTCCCTCAGCTTTATTGAGGTACAAAAGTTATAAAGGATGGAAGTTATATATATATATATATATCTCACCACAATCAAGCTGATTAACATTTATCACCTGTTACCATTTCAAAAAATTTGTGTGTGTGTGTGTGTGTGTGTGTGTGTGTGTGCGTGTGTGTGTGGTGAGACACATGATTTACCCTCTTAGCAAATTTCACCCAGGTTCAATTTCAGATCAGGGAAGTCTTTTTTATTCTTCTCTGCCTACCACCTCCCCAGGCCATCCCCATCCCCAGTACCTCTTTATTCATTTTGCTTTACCGGGAACTGAATTTTTGGAGCTTGAGGGCTATAGGTACTTAGATAGTAGTAAAGTCTAAGGAGTAATGTCCTGAAGTATCACTGAAAGTTAAGTAGATTTTCATAAATGGACAGTTTAATTTTGTGGTTGACATCCCTGCATCTCTGTAGTAGGGATGGGTAGTGCATGTGAACTGCAACCTTGCTCAGCCTTCTTCTTAGGTACTGCTCACACTTGAGGGGAAAAGTATATTATGGCCTCCAGTGGTTTCTCAGTCGAGCCAGTGTCCAGACCCTGAGAAAACAGTTATTTTCATCTTTTTCAAGATGTTTTGACTTAGTAACTTTTAATCTTCTGTCACATTAATGGAAAGTTGAGGAAGGTTATTTCCAGGATAGTTTAAGTGGTAAAGTTTAAGCCATTTTTATTCTTAGCACAAATAGCATCTACATCAGTAATGATTTTGACCAAGGAAATGTAATCTTAAGGCTTAATTTATTAATCAGTGAAATGGTTATATTACTTCCCCCCAACTTAAAGATTTCTGAATATTAATTTTTGATATCATCAGTTATAGGAAATATATATCTGGTCTTCATCCACATTTCCTGGCTCATCGTTCTCCAAATCCATGAAACTTCCTGAGCAATAATAGGAACATCTTTTCTTATACTCTTTGGTCTCTTGTCCTCATCTCCTGAAATGGATTCAGAGCCGTAAAAATGAAATGGGTGTACTGTTATTCATAACAGTCTTCTTTCCATGACTGGGCTTATGAAGTAACTTTTGGAAAGCAACTGATGATAGGGGATTATTTTTAGGGGGACAAAGATGAATACAGGTTTGAAACTTTCAGTCCTACTCAGATCCCCACTCTGACTTCTGGTGAAGGGCAGGAGAGGGCTGGAGGTTGAAAAAATTGTCAATGGGTAATAATTTAATCAGTAATGCCTATGTAATGAAGCCTCCATAAAATCCCAAAAGGACAGTGTTCAGAGCTTCTGGGTAGGTGAACATGTAAAAATGCAGGGAGAGTGGTGCATCACAGAGGGCAGGGAAGCTCGAAGTCCTTTCCCAATACCTTGCTCTATACATCTTTTTCATTTTGTTGTTCTTCAGTTGTATTCTTTCATAATAAATGGTAATCTAGTAAGTAAACTATTTGCCTGAGTTCTGTGAGCTTCCCTAGCAAATCATTTGAATCTGGGAGGGAGTCACTGGAACCTTATCTATAGCTGATTAGCATCTGAAGGAGGGCTGGGCAGTCTTGTAAAACTACACTTTTAAACTGTGGAATCTGATGCTGTCTCTAGGTAAATAGTGTCAGAATTGAATTGAGTTGTAGAATACCTAGTGGGTATCCAATAGTTGCTTCTTGGGGTGGACAACCCCTCTGCCCTACCCCATAGGAGCTAGATGCAGAACCTTTATAATTGTTCTCACTACTCAGTGTGGCTAAGTGATAGAGAAGTCTGAGTCAGATAAAAAGACATGGCTTGGCTCTATAAAGAAATGTCTCCTTGATAGGGTATCTCACCACCAGTTAAAGTAAATGGGAGCAAGTTCACAGCAATAAACACCTACATTAAAAGGAAAAATCTCAAACAACCTAACTTCACACCTCAAGAAACTAGAAAAAAGAGAAAAAGCTAAGGCCAGAGTTAGTAGGAGGAAGGAAATAACAAAGTCAGAGTAGAAATAAATGAAATAGAGACTAAACAGATAATAGATCAATGAAACTGAAAGGTGTTTGTTAAAAAAAAAAATAGAAAAACTTTAGCTAGATTCACCAAGAAAAAAAGAGGGCTAAAATAACTAAAATCAGAAATGAAAGATGAGATGTTAAAACAGATACCACTGAAATACAAAGAATCAAAGAGAGTAGTATGAACAGTTATAAGCCAACAAACTGAACAATGTATAAGATATGGATGAATCCCTAGAAATATACAGCCTACCTAGACTGAATAATAAAGAAATAAAACATCTGAACATCAGAATAATTTTTAAGGAGAATGACTGAATCAGCTGTCAAAAACCTCCAAACAAACAAAAGTCCNTGTCAGAATTGAATTGAGTTGTAGAATACCTAGTGGGTATCCAATAGTTGCTTCTTGGGGTGGACAACCCCTCTGCCCTACCCCATAGGAGCTAGATGCAGAACCTTTATAATTGTTCTCACTACTCAGTGTGGCTAAGTGATAGAGAAGTCTGAGTCAGATAAAAAGACATGGCTTGGCTCTATAAAGAAATGTCTCCTTGATAGGGTATCTCACCACCAGTTAAAGTAAATGGGAGCAAGTTCACAGCAATAAACACCTACATTAAAAGGAAAAATCTCAAACAACCTAACTTCACACCTCAAGAAACTAGAAAAAAGAGAAAAAGCTAAGGCCAGAGTTAGTAGGAGGAAGGAAATAACAAAGTCAGAGTAGAAATAAATGAAATAGAGACTAAACAGATAATAGATCAATGAAACTGAAAGGTGTTTGTTAAAAAAAAAAATAGAAAAACTTTAGCTAGATTCACCAAGAAAAAAAAAGAGGGCTAAAATAACTAAAATCAGAAATGAAAGATGAGATGTTAAAACAGATACCACTGAAATACAAAGAATCAAAGAGAGTAGTATGAACAGTTATAAGCCAACAAACTGAACAATGTATAAGATATGGATGAATCCCTAGAAATATACAGCCTACCTAGACTGAATAATAAAGAAATAAAACATCTGAACATCAGAATAATTTTTAAGGAGAATGACTGAATCAGCTGTCAAAAACCTCCAAACAAACAAAAGTCCATTCTAGATGGCTTCACGGGTGAATTCTATGGAAGACTTTTGTCCCCCCTACTGAAGATTTATTTATTTATTTATTTATTAAAGATTTTATTTATTTATTTGAGAGAGAGAGAGTAAGCAAGAGCCTGAGAGGAGAGAAGGTCAGAGGGAGAAGCAGACTCGCCATGAAGCTGGGAGCCCGATGTGGGACTCGATCCCGGCACTCCGGGATCATGACCTGAGCCGAAGGCACTCGCTTAACCAACTGAGCCACCCAGGCGCCCCTCCCCTACTGAAGATTTAAAGAATTAATACCAATCTTTCTTAAACCCTTCCAAAAAAAAAATAATAATAAAAAAATCAAAGAGGAGGGAACATCTCCAAACTCATTTCATGAAGCCACCATTACCTTGATACCAAAACCAGACAAGGACACCATACACAAAAAGAATTACAGGATAATATCACTGATGAATATAGATACAAAAATCCTCAATGAAATATTAGTAAATTGAATCTAACAANATAGAAAAACTTTAGCTAGATTCACCAAGAAAAAAAAAGAGGGCTAAAATAACTAAAATCAGAAATGAAAGATGAGATGTTAAAACAGATACCACTGAAATACAAAGAATCAAAGAGAGTAGTATGAACAGTTATAAGCCAACAAACTGAACAATGTATAAGATATGGATGAATCCCTAGAAATATACAGCCTACCTAGACTGAATAATAAAGAAATAAAACATCTGAACATCAGAATAATTTTTAAGGAGAATGACTGAATCAGCTGTCAAAAACCTCCAAACAAACAAAAGTCCATTCTAGATGGCTTCACGGGTGAATTCTATGGAAGACTTTTGTCCCCCCTACTGAAGATTTATTTATTTATTTATTTATTAAAGATTTTATTTATTTATTTGAGAGAGAGAGAGTAAGCAAGAGCCTGAGAGGAGAGAAGGTCAGAGGGAGAAGCAGACTCGCCATGAAGCTGGGAGCCCGATGTGGGACTCGATCCCGGCACTCCGGGATCATGACCTGAGCCGAAGGCACTCGCTTAACCAACTGAGCCACCCAGGCGCCCCTCCCCTACTGAAGATTTAAAGAATTAATACCAATCTTTCTTAAACCCTTCCAAAAAAAAAATAATAATAAAAAAATCAAAGAGGAGGGAACATCTCCAAACTCATTTCATGAAGCCAGCATTACCTTGATACCAAAACCAGACAAGGACACCATACACAAAAAGAATTACAGGCTAATATCACTGATGAATATAGATACAAAAATCCTCAATGAAATATTAGTAAATTGAATCTAACAATACATTAAAAGGATCAAATGCCATACTGAGTGGGATTTATTCCAGGGATGTAAAGATGGTTCAACATCCATAAATCAATCAGTGTGATACACCACATCAATGAAATGACTAAAATCACATGGTTTTCTCAATATAGAAAAAGCATTTGACAAAATTCAGCATCCATTTATGATAAAAACCCTTAAGAAAGTAGGTATACAAATAAAGTAAATGGGTCAACACACCCCCCCCCAAGAAACCCCAAATAAGTTGATAGAAGACAGATAAATCATTAAATCATTTTTAGTGGGTTACATTAGGATTTATTCCTTAAGGAAGTGGCTATTAAATGGAGAGGTTTAAAGAATGAGTTAGAGAGGGGTATCTGGGTGGCTCAGTCGGTTAAGTGTCTGCTCGTTTTCAGCTCAGGTCATGATCTCAGGGTCATGAGATCAAGCCCCACATAAGGCTCCATTCTCAGTGTGGAATCTGCTTGAGATTCTCTGTCCTCTGCGCCTGACTCTTTCCCCATTCAAAAAATAAATAAAATCTTAAAAAAAAAAAAAGGAATAGAGATATGAATTTGGGCATTGAGTCCCCCCATAAAATCATGGTTCCTTCAGGCTCCTTGAGTACATGTATACACACACACACACACACACACACGCACGCACGCGTGCGTGCACGCATGTGGGCACACACACAATAATACACTTAGAAAATAACAGGATTCACTATAACAATGAATAACAATGTTCAAGTTTATTTAATAGTTTGATAACTGTGAGAGATCAATTTCAAAAACACAATGGGCTAAAAAACTGTAATTTTTCTGAAATTTAATTAAGGTTAGGTATCTGTTAATCCCTCAGATCAATCCTTTAAAATGGATACTTTTGCCAATTAATGGACATTATATGAACTGTGATGTACTGATATGCAAGAAACAGTAGCCCATCTCTGTGGCTTAAACATGCAATAGCATTTTATTTTCCTCACGTAACGAGAAGTCTACAGGAAGGGAGTCTAAGCCCCTTCTATCACTTTGTTCCACTGTCCTCACAGGGAAGTTTTTATCTTCATGCTTGTCTAATCATAGAGGCAAGATGGCTTCTGCCTCTTCAGTTGTGCTGTAGGCTGGAGAGAGAAAGGGACAAAAAGAGTGTTTGTATTAGAAAAACAAAAATAATGTCAGAAGTCTCTTAGCAGAAATATACTTGTGTCTCATTGCCTACACTTTTATTACATTGCTAGCCTTGGCTGCAACGGAGTCTGAGGTGAGTATTTTATCTGGGAACACTGCCAACCTGAACAAAAAGGGGTCCTGTCTGTAAGGGAGAAGTGGAGAATAGCTCTTAGGTAGGAAATTAGGACTGTCAAAGGATTCACTGAATTCAGAATGCTATATAATCACAACCAGTATTGTTAAGCAGTCTCAATTTTCAGAGTAATACTAAATATTAATAACTATTCATTTTTGCTGTATTTTGGGGTTTTATTTTTTATGAATAGCCATGGTTAATAATGAAATAATATAAATACACGTTTTATAAACTTTGTTACCTACATCATAATAGTAAGAATGAAGTATATAGGACATTAATAGCCTTTTATACTAGAATTTTCTTTTTTTAATACACCTCATTAAATGGTGGTTTTAGGGTCCAACAGAAATCTCCTTTCGACAACATCTAAATTCTGAATCATAGGACCTAAATCCAAATTCTAAAGATTTTCTAAGTTAATTATCAATATCAGTTTCAAATAACATTTCTGTAAATGTCCACATACTGACAGTGGAACACTAAGTCCTAAATGAATTCTTTAAGGTAAATGTGGAACATTTATTCAAGAAACTCTTGTGTTTTATATATCTTTTCTAGCCTTATTATCTAAAATTCAGTATTTGTTAGATTAGCTTTTAAGGTATTAAAATTGTTTCTTCTTAAGACACATTTTTTTAACACTTACAAAAGTACTTCTTACTGTATTCTATCTCTGACTAAAATGTGAATCTTACTTTCTCTGGATTTCTCAAAACCAGTCTTTAATACTGGTAATCAGGTTGGACAGATTTTCCAATAACATTTAAGTGGCAAGGGGAGAAGAGAAAATAAAGATAGAATATCTGTTCTCATGTTCTGTCTAAATGGTTCTCAGAAGTGAACATAGTACATTCTTCTGAATGCAAATCAAATACTAATTTATACTTAATGTAATATGATATTACAGATTTACATCCAATTTCAAATCCTCTGTGAATTCAATTAGAATTCATTATATCTCATCTTACACATCTTATTGAATATATTTTTTCAAACCTAATTCGGATCCTGTGATTTGAGATGATTTGTACTTTATAAACATTCACATGCAAATATGATGGGGTGTCATATATCATATGCACATGATGTTTAGATAAAATATGGTTTTCTCCAATTAGAAAAAAAACAACAGAATCTTGCATAAAGAAACTTGACCCTTCTTTTCTTATAGCTAAAAAATTTAGAAAGAATACAAATACAATTAAGGGAATAATCAAGTAAGAATTTTTAAAAAAGAAGAAAATCGGCAAAAGGCAATGTGCTCCATCCAATACATGCACATATAAAGATAAATGTGTATTTCTTGATATACGATACATGGATAGATAAATCTATGATTATATCCTGAGGGAACAGAATTGCCAAAGGAAATCATCATGTAACTTTCTCTCATAATGCCCATTAAAGTGTGTTCTGTAGGGTAATTCTTTTCCTTCCCCTGGATAAAATCTTGGTTGGTGTCCCATAGCTGTCTTAAATAATAAAAATCCCCCTGGTACTTTAGTTACTTAAACTATTTCAATTCTGAAAGTGATAGGTACAGCCAGAGTATAATAAAAACTACAAGCTTCATTTAAAATTAAAGCTTCTGCACTCACCTAATCAGCTATGCAACAGAAGGCAGGCCTGCAGTATACAGTACAGCTTGGATAGATATTCCTCTATTTTCCCAACTTGTCTTTCTTTCTCTCCTCAACTGCTAACTTGCACGGCTTCTGATCACACCAGGGTTCAAGATGGTGGGTGGATACAGAGTTGAGGGCACAGGGAAGCTACTGCCTACTGGAACTTTTGTAAGCTGCCATCATTGCTGGTTTGTTTGATAGGTGTCAAAGGTGACTCTTGGTTTTTTCCCCTCGTAGAGTGTTTCAGTTTTTTGTGAGATTCCTCAGACAATTTATTTCTCTCTTCATTCATTGGTAGGCATCTCTCACCTACAATTCACTGTGATTTGGTTCTCAGCAGGTCCGTCTCTTCGGAGATTCTCTTTTGGGATCCTATTACTTATTAGGCAGTCCTTTTTTTTTTTTTTTTTTAAAGATTTTATTTATTTATTTTACAGAGAGATTACAAGTAGGCAGAGAGGCAGGCAGAGAGAGAGGAGGAAGCAGGCCCCCTGCTGAGCAGGAAGCCTGATGCAGGCCTCGATCCCAGGACCCTGAGATCATGACCTGAGCAGAAAGCTGAGGCTTTAACCCACTGAGCCACCCAGGCACCCTAGGCAGTCCTTTTGGATAAAGCTCATTTAAGATGACTCCAGGTACTCTTCTGTGTATTGCATCATTATTTATAATAGCCAAGATATGGAAACAACCCAAGTATCCATTCACACATGAATGGATAAAGAAAATGTGGTATATATATACAATGGAATCAGTCATAAAAATAAGTGAGATCTTGCCATGTGCAACAAGGTAGATGGACCTAGAAGACATAATGCTAAGTGAAATATATCAACAGAGAAAGACAAATACCATATGATTTCACCTATATGTGGAATTTAAGAAACAAAACAAATGAACAAAGAAAAAAAAAGGTACCCTTCCACAAAAAAAATTAAAAAATTAAAAAGCCAGATTCTTAAATATAGGGAAAAACTGGTGGTTACCAGAGGTGGGTTGGGGGATGGTTGAAATAGATAAAGGGGATTGAGTACATTTATTGTGATGAGCACTGTGTACAGAATTGTTGAATCACAAACAAATAAACAAAAAATCAAACTCTTAAATAACAAGAACAAACGTGGTTGCTAGAGAGGAGATGGATGGGGGGGAATAGGTGAAATAGATAAGGGAGACTAAGAGTACACTTAAGATGATAAGCACTGAGTAATGCACAGAATTGCTGAATTACTATATAGTACAACTGAAATGAATGTAACACTGTATGTTAATTATACTTCAATAAAAATGTTTAATGGCTCCAACTGTTTTAAAAAAGAAAGAAAATAAAATGACTCTAGGGCAACTTCTACCCCCATGTGTGGTCCCCATGTTCACAATTAATCAATGGTCAATTTTCAGTTATAAATTACTTTTCAAAACAAAGCTCTCTATTCTATTGCCACAACTGGTACTTTTCATAATTATACAAATTGAAATTAAGTTCAAAGCATCACTGAGTCATAACTGTTTTTCAATAATGAATATAGACCAGTAAAAAACTATTAAGTATAGTGAACATTATTTATCACTTATTAAAAACATATAGATCACTAAGATAGGTCATCATACTTCCTTTACAGATCGAGAAGCAAAGAATCAATTTTTTTTTTTTTTTTTTGCAAAGAATCAATTTAACAAAAGTTGTCTTTGGCCAGGGACAGTACGAAGCTTAATGTAATGCACTCAAGAGAGTACAGGGTCTAGAGTCAAACATATATGGCTTTAAGTACTAGATCTATAATGTATTAGTTGCAAGAAGTTGGCCAAGTTCAATAAAGTATGTAATCTCAGTTTCTTCTTCCATAAAATGGGGATAACAGCTCTAGCAAATATATTGTTTTGATAATTAAATGCTATATATATATATATATATATATATATATATATATATATATATGATAACTCCTTATCCATTGTTAAATAACTTTGCCTTCTAACACTGGTCAAAAANTATATATATATATATATATGTATATATATGATAACTCCTTATCCATTGTTAAATAACTTTGCCTTCTAACACTGGTCAAAAAAAATTTTTTTTAAAATTACAGTTGTGGCTTCTTTAGGTCTTCACATTTTTTTTTTTTTAAATAGGCTCCCTGCTGCAACGTGGAGCCTAATGTAGGGTTTGAACTCATCGACCCTGAGATCAAAACCTAAGCTGAGATCAAGAGTCAGACACTTAACTGACTAAGCCACCCAGATGCCCCTCAGGTATTCCTTTTTATTTTTATTTTATTTATTTATTTATTTATTTAATTCAGGTATTCCTTTTTAAAAAACGATTCTGGAGGTAAAAAGAGCATATATTACATGAGTATATACATATATATTTACCTTATTTTCTGGTCATTAAATTATTACAATGGAATATTTATCAAGTGCATATATGATGCGGTCTTAAAATGGGAATCTTTGTTTTACTTAGTACATACAACAAATTTTATACTGTCAAACTATTTTTCACACTTTATTTTTTAGATAAAGCAAAGGAACTAGTAAAAATAAGCATGGTCTTATATTGAATTAATTTTTGGGATTAGTAAAATAAGTAGAGAAGCTCTGGTTTTCAACCCGGTAGGGGAGACGCAGAACATTGGATAAAAGTTCCCCAAGACATGCTGGGAAGAGAACTCTGTTAGAACTAGAACAGTAGTCCTAGGGCTTTATGATGCAAATCCTCAGTGTTTAGATTTTCACAACTTCATCTCTCAACAAGTTATTTGTGTTGGTAGTCAAATAATAGTCAAGCTACTGCTAAGTGGAATGGTTAGTATCTGTAGTCACTGTATGTATCCAGAGAAAACACTAGTATTTTCCCCATGTGAGTAGTATCACTGTAATACTTCCTTGTTTGTTTATACTCCTCTCATAAATATGCATTCATTTCAAGATTCTGATTCTGGGTGTAACATATGCTTTTTTTAAAAAAAGATGTTATTTATTTATTTATTTGACACAGAGAGATCACAAGTAGGCAGAAAGGCAGGCAGAGAGGGGGAAGCAGGCTCTCCACTGAGCAGAGCCTGATGTGGGGCTTGATCCCAGGACCCTGGGATTATTACCTGAGCTGAAGGCCGAGGCTTAACCCACTGAGCCACCCAGGCGCCCCTAACGTATGCTTAATATGCTTTCTCCTCCTTGTGGTTAACAATGTTGTGAAGGATTAGTACAAGCTTTTGTCCCAATCTTATTTTCTACTCCAACACAGATCCAGAACAACACTGCAAGAGTCTACCGTATAACACTAGATCACAATTCCAGATAATGCCTCCCTCTGAAATCTAAGATTCTAAAATACATTATGTTTAAATATTAATGAAACCTATTTCAGTGAGCGTTGTATGAGATCAAGATTATTACTTTCCAGGCCCACTTTATATAGGTAACAAATACTCTCCCTTCAAAACTCCTAGTATTTTGGGGCACCTGGGTGGCTCAGTTGGTTAAGTGTCTGCCTTCAGGTCAGGTCATAATCCTGGGGTCCTGGGACTGAGACCCACATCAGGCTCCTGGCTCAGCGGAGAATCCGCTATTGCTTCTCCCTCTGTCCTCCCCCTGACTCGTGCTCTCTCACTCTTTAATAAATACAATCTTAAAAAGCAAAATAAAAACAAATACCCCAAATGCTAGTGTTTTGTTCATAATAAGTCAGTGATTTGAATTATCTCTTCTTATGGAAAGTGAAGGGACTTTTGATGTTAATTGGAAGTATCAGTATGAAATTATTTTTCATATATATATAAGTACAGTTAATATATTACATATAAATACACTTGAAATATCTCTATATACATTTCCTAACTCTGTCCGCTGAAAGGGCTTAGAAATAATGGCCCACCAATAGCAATAAATAAGCCAAAATATATCTTGGTTTCTAAATATGATCCTCCACTAAAAGAACAGTGTTCCTTGGAGGGGAAAGGCAAATTCCAGAGCTGAGGAAGAGAAAGAGCAAGATAAAATAGCAATATTTTGTTATATAAAGAAGCAAAAAAGTCAAATAATCAAAAAGCATATGTCAAAAGGATAAGCAAACCATCTTGAAGGAGCTCCTACAGGGCAAAGCAAATAATTTGAGCGTCAAAACCAAGATTAGTAGTAGTAGATTCTATCCCATTAGATAAAATAAGAATCTAGGAGTACATTTTGATATAAACTTTAAAGACAAATAAATAAGGGGACTGATATTAAAGACTTATGCATTTATTCATTAGCTTAGTTCATTCAGTAAATTTGTATCATATTTGTACCCTCAAGGACTTTAAGGAGAACCTACAGGGTGGAATCCTCTTCTTGACTAGGAAAAAGCCTAGGACATATGCCAATCACTTAGACACCTCTTTAGACACTGAGCAAGTGTTAGTATACTGGGAACTTCCTGGGGCGAGGAAAGCTCCAAGTATGTATCTCCAATTCTCCCTGGTTACTTTAATGCTATATCTCTATCATTTCTTAAAGTTTGGTGCTGCCAAAATGTCCATATCCTCCTCCCACCTCTCTTGCCACATCTCCCATAATTTCTCCTCCCAGGTTCTCATCCAGCTATTCTACTTCTGCCAGGCACTTAGGAATTGGAAAAGCCCTTAGGTTCCAAGTTAAGAAAGAACATTGAGTTCTGGTGAATAAAATGTAATGAAGATCTCAAATATAACTCTACTACTCTAAATTAAAAAGAAACAAACAAGCCACATAAAACATGCTATTAAATCATGATTTTCATTAAATATTACCCAGTTCTCAAAGCTAACATATTTAAAAGTAGGCTGAAAATCTATTATAAATATGTTAAACAAAAAACCGAATTGGAAACTGCATGTCAGAAATTAATCTTTTCAGAATATTTCCATGAGTGTCATTTGCATTAAACATAAATGGTTATATTTAACATTTTTTTGTTTTGAAATGAAATAATGATAAACATTCTAATGGCTATAGAATAATAGCTACAGTGAAGAGATAGTTTATGGCTCTTAACTAGATAAATCTGCCATGGAAACTGTTCTGAAGACAAACGTCACAGTAGTTAAGTTATAACAAGAAGATACCCCATTGATTTATTTAACAATGATTTATTCAATGTCTACTCTATACTACCAGGATTATGTATTATATGGCAGCACTACCTCGGTGGACCATACATACTAGGCGATGAATTATAACAATGTCTCTCTCTTTAAGAAAGTCACTAGTGGGGCGCCTGGGTGGCTCAGTGGGTTAAAGCCTCTGCTTTCGGCTCAGGTCATGATCTCAGGGTCCTGGGATCGAGGCCCGCATCGGGCTCNGCCCCTTGGGCAAATAATAAAAAAAAAATTTAAAAAAAAAAAAAAGAAAAAAAAAAAAGAAAGTCACTAGTGATAAAAGCAGACCTGTAAATCAATAAATAAAAAGCCATGTCTCAAGTGCACAAGTCATGTTACTTGAGTAACTCTATGGATGGTGGGCAGGGGAGAATGAGAGAAAGCTTCCTAAAAGAGGGAATGCTTGAGTTGTAGTTTAAGAGATAAGTCAGTTTATCAGCCAAGAACAAATGAATGAGAGGTTATTAAACAGCAGAAACAGCTTATACAAAGTCACAGAGGCACAGACTAGCATGGAGCATGGTGAGGAAGATCGGGGAGAATTAAACTTCAAGCAGGGCCCCAGGATTTGTGGAAGACCTTACAAAGACTAACCTAAAGGGTAGTAAAATCAAATGCATAAAATAATATAAATGAAAACTACCCAGTCTCTCACATGTCATGTTCCTTACTACCTCAGGTCCTAGACACTTCTTTTTTCTCTGTCTGAAAATTCCTTCCCAAAGATTTTTTTCACAACTGGATGTTATACCTCATTCAAGTCCTGGCCTAAAAGTATCTCCTAGGAGGGGTGCCTGCATGGTTCAGTAGGTTAAACTGGTTCAGCGTCTGATTCTTGATTTTAGCTCTGGTCAAGATCTCAGGGTCATGAGATTACTCTGAGCTCAAAGGGAAGTCTGCTTGAGATTCTCTCCCTTGGCCCCTTCCCACACTTCTCTCTCTCAAATTAAACAAATAAATCTTTTAAAAAAATAAACAAAATTTATCTCCTAGGAAACACCTCTCTATGCCACCCAACTAAATTATTGACACCCTATCACACCACCTATTAACCTGCCATTTCCTTTGTTTTAAAGTCAGGAAAGAGAGATTAGAAACACAGAGTACCAACTTCACAACTTCATATAACATACCCACCTGCCTTTGATTTCTAATGTCTTTATTTGTAAACTAGACTGAGAAAATCATGGAAATTGCTAAGCAACATATAATGTAGTACCGACTCGAGGGATTTGTTGGCTGGCAATCTTCCTTTTATCCTGAACATATAAACACATTTTGTTCACTAGTAGCCGTGTGAATGACTAAAGTAGAAGAAACCCTTTCAGAGATATTTGCATTTTATTATCTCAAAAGGATAAATCTCTAACGCAAAATCAAGTAATATGACAAAACATACTGCAGCGTTTTGGAAAGCAGAAAAGGTGTTTCTAGCCCTTAGAATGGTATGCAAATCTTCCTACCCTCAAGGAAAGACTTACATTTGTCTCCAGAGAAAAGGGCTAGGAAGTAAATCTCCATTTGTATTGGGAAAACTTAAACTTCTTTTATTTAGCTTCCAGCTAAAGTTGGAGCTTCAGGGAATGTTTATATATAAACTGACATCCTTAAAATTTTTCGGGGCCTTTAAGAGGAATATGAAATGTTTATTCTTCTTGTGGTCTGCAAGACATCTCAATGAGTCTCTGAACTCTTACAATCACCCACATTACCAAGTGCCTAGGACCCTTTACCTCTTCAATTCTGATTTAGAAAAAAAACCCAAAACTCTTGCTAATAAATGAAAGAATTATTTCCGTATTTCTAGTTCTCCTATCAAGATAGTGTAGACAAAAGAAATAAAAATTTAAAAATGGCCTAGAGTAGGAAGCATAATTATACTACAATAAAAATCTGTTCTCAAAATTTTGAGATTTTATTAAAATGACAGTCATTATACTCTAAAAGTCTTGATATATGCAAAATCTTTCACTAAGACTCAAAACTAGATGGAATTCACTTAAACCATATATAACTACTAATTGACCAATATCGCAATATTAACTGTAGGTAAAATATTCGTAATTGTCTTTAAATAACATAGTCTGAAATTCATTAAACATTTGTGTAAAAAAATTTTTTTTAAGATTTTATTTATTTATTTGACAGAGAGAGACACAGTGAGAGAGGGAACACAAGCAGGGGGAGTGGGAGAGGGAGAAGCAGGCTTCCCACTGAGCAGGGAGCCTGATGGGGGTTTGATCCTAGGACCCTAGGTTCATGACCTTAGCTGAAGGCAAAGGTCCAACAACTGAGCCACCCAGGCGCCCCTGTGTAAAATTTTTTAATGTATGCTTTTTTATATTTACTTTTTCATAGTATAGTTTTATGTACACAAAGTATATTTTGCATTAAACAGATACTAATTAAATTTGCATTATACATTTACAATATTAAAATTGTGACAGTGGTCTTAAAATATCAGACAGCTTTAGGGTCAGTGAATTACTCAAGAAAAGGCTTAGATGTTTTGAAAGGATCAGGAGCAATCCCATAAAATTAACATGAGGCAACAATGGGAATTGATCGAATGAGCATATGAGATATTGAGAGCGCTTACGAGAGGTAAGTAATAGGCCTATTATGTGCAGTCCTGGTAAAGTTAGATGTGAAGAATGCAGAGCATTTGCAAACTGAAATCAATTGAAAATATTACACCGATGATGGAGACCAGGGCTTTGAGTATTCATTGGTGATAAAAGAAAAGAGGTGATGGCATTAATGCTTAATGATTTAGCTAACATGGATCCACAACAAACAACTCATACTTCATAAACAAAAATGTGCATTTGCCTTCTTTATGAAGTTATGCTAGCTTTATGTTATTACTTCTTTCTCTTGATGTCCTAATTTTTGTGGTCCATAGTTTGTGGAGTACATCCGTATATCCTTCTCTTGGGAAGCACAGGATAGCTTTGCTTCTTATCCATTTTCTACTGACTCCCCTAATGTCCACTTTTTTCAGAGATTACAGACAATGGCTTGCCAAACATCCAAACCCTTTTATTGCCCTACAATTTAATTGAGATAAGTTGGAAGACTAAGATGGTCTAAGAGAATTAAATGATTTCCAATTATCCTATGACCCATCTTTTTTTTTTTTTTAAAGATTTTATTTATTTATTTGACACAGAGAGAGAGATCACAAGTAGGCAGAGAGGCAGGCAGAGAGACAAGGAGAGGAGGAAGCAGGCTCCCCGCTGAGCAGAGAGCCCGATGCGGGCCTCGATCCCATCCCAGGACGCTGAGATCATGACCTGAGCCGAAAGCAGAGGCTTTAACCCACTGAGCCACCCAGGTGCCCCCTATGACCCATCTTAAACTACAATTTTCTCTTAAAGAAATTTAAACTCCCTCTTTTACTTTTAAAAATATTCTCAATAGCCAAAATGAGAGATAACTATCTCAAAACAATAACAGCTTCCTAAACTTCTTGCTATTCTTGATCTTTTGAAATACACTTTTAAATTCTGGGTTTACTTTACTAGCATCAGTTGATTCCTTCCTTAATATAATAGAAACATTTTCATAGTAAGAAATATATATTCATTGTGGTAATGTGTTTCTTTTTTCTCCCAGTACTGTATTCCCCTTTATTCATTAAACTCTGTCAGGGATACAAACATAAGCTATGTTCTCAAAGAAGTTATAGGTTAGAAGTGAAGCTGAGATAAATCTAACATTATAATAAAAGGCAGAAGAAATGTCATGAAAAGGATCAGGTAGCATTTTATAGGAATTCATTAGATAAGATTCCTTTCAGCTGATTATATATAAATAAAAAACTACAGAAGAGATTTATTTATACTTTCAAAGAATTCCGTATCTAAGCAAATGATTGGGCTTCAGTGAATCCATAAATTACATGAAATGATATATAATATTTGGAAGATAATATGTATATATGCATCTGTGGTAGGGCAGAAAGACAGGATAAGATCACTAGTATTCATCATATTCTGAAAAACATACATGACATTCAAAATGTTAAAAGCAAACCATGCCACACAGAGCAGTGTTTGCAGAGGCTTCGAAATTATTAAAATTAGTATGATTAGAATTACATTCTCATTGCCTCCAATTGTTCATCAGCATTTTTGTTTCTCAGCAATCTGGCTGAGGAAACATGATGAAGATTTCTTTGCATTTTTTGAAATATGCTTTTCCAAAGACTAGAAAACACATCTGACTGTTTCTTACTATTTCAAAATAGAATTTGTTGACTTTCTTTCTATCACTTTCTTTAGACCTAAAGATCGTTCACTACTGACAAAACTGAGTTCATAATAATACTATCCCTTTGTGCTTATTCCTTGCAATGGAAACTTATTTTAAATTAACAACAAAAATGACTAAAAAAAGGCAAGATTAGAATTTGGACAGCAGATGTCATATTAAAAATACATATAGGATATTTTAAGTTTAAAATTTATGATGGAAATTGATGGGAAAATGAAGACATATCTACAGAGAGCTATAGAGAAAAAAAATAAATTGAGATGTCCATTTGGAAAAGAGCAGGAATAATAATATGAAAAAAAGAGAAGCAGTTAGAAAAACAAGAGTGTTTTATAGAGTTTTCTGTAAGGATGAATGCATGGAAAAAAAATGGCAAGATGGTTTTAAAAGATTTAGAATCACGAAATAGAAAGTGACAGCAATTGAACTACTCACTCAAATAAGAAAAAGGGGGGGGAACACACATTGCTACTTGATGGCATGAAATTGAAGTACCTGAATTTTTGAAGTGTTCAAAAAAATCTGGTATGAAGGGCCTAAAAGTATAAAAGGTATGAAAATAACTTTTTGAGCTTAGTAGAATGTGAGCTGATGATAAAAGACTGACAGGCACAGAATAAGAGGAAAACAAAAAAAACGATAAATTCACATATTGATATTTAAGTACACCTGCAGGGGCACCTGGGAGGCTCAGTGGGTTAAAGCCTCTGCCTTCGGCTCAGGTCACGATCTCAGGATCCAGGCATCGAGCCCCATATCAGGTTCCCTGCTCAGCAGGGCGCCTGCTTCCTCCTCTCTCTCTGCCTGCCTCTCGGCCTATTTGTAATCTCTCTCTCTCTGTCAAATAAATAAAATCTTTAAAAAAAAATACACCAGCATAGTACTGCATAAAAAAGTATACATTTCCAGATTCAAATATAATATTAGCCTGTTGTGTTCTGTGCATATGTTGAATAGGTAGCAAAAGTATCGAGAGTTCTTACTAACGTACCCATTATCCTTTACGAAAAATATTGGACTTAAAGGTCACAGAATAACAACAGAAAACATTACATTATCATGCTTTCTTTTATTGAGCTGGTCAAATTGCTCCACACATTTTGAACTCTGTAGTTAAGATGAAAAAATTATTTAAATGTTTTTGCAGTTCTCTTCCCCGCCTTCGCATATTCTGTATGGTTCAGGAACTTCACACAAAAAGGTGCGAAAGGACCAAAGTCACATTATCCAGAACTTTCTGTCAACTAAAATGATCTAATACCCTCACAGACTTAAGTAGTCACATTTTGCCTGTCCTACAATCTTTTACAGAGGGGGGTAACTGATTGACAGTGCCATTTGAGAGGAAGTTCCCGAGTTGTGGAGACTTTGGACCATATATACGATCCCAATATTATAACCAATACTAAAACATAACAAGATGGTTCTACCAAATGCAAAAGCACAAGCATGAACATTAATTTTGGACTAAAATGAAACAGTTCTGGTGCGCCCACGTAAATTCAATTGATATAAATCTAAAAGTTATAGTCATCAAAATATTTGAGGTTTTCAGTTAAAGAGAATTAGCACTATAGTGTGATTTTTTTTAAAGATTTTATTTACTTATTTGACAGAGATACAGCGAGAGAGGGAACACCAGCAGGGGGAGTGAGAGAGGGAGAAGCAGGCTTTCCCCGCAGAGCAGGGAGCCCCATGCTCCCTGGGATCATGATCTGAGCCAAAGGCAGATGCTTAATGACTGAGCCGCCCAGGTGCCCTACTACAATGTGAACTGATAAGATACCAAATGAAATATGCAATTCTGTGCAAGTGTTTGGAGGCATCTCAGCCCCTAACCTTTCCCCTCACTAACTTCAAGAAGCTTGATTTCTCAACATTCAATCCTCTCCTTGCAATACAATCTTTTTCATTGATCTTTCTTATCTTCTCTGCCTACTAAGAGATTTTGTAAAATGGAGTTCAGTGTTTTTCTCTTCTCACATTTAGCACAGTGCAGGGTAAAGCTGAAGAGCCAAGGTTTCAAAGTGTCCCCACATCTATCTTTGTAGTCCAAATTCTCTCCCCAGGATTTGGGCTTGTATATCCAGTCACTGTACTTAAGCTGTGTAGATACCCATGGAGTCACCAGGCTGGGCTAAGAAACCAGCAGATAAACATAGAAAATCCTCCTGGAACATCTTTTAGGCAAAGTTTGGGAGAAAAATCACATTTTATATCCATATAAATATGAACTGACTACAGAGTAGAAAACTCATATGAATTTTTAGATAAAAACTGGAGACTTCAAATAAGATTACTCTTAAAAAATAAGATTATTCTTGGCTGGGGGTGGGTGAGTATATCATTGTTGGAGATATTTTGATAGAAAAGTCTGAGAAGCTCAGTATTATGCTAAATAAATCTACCTTATAAATATGGATTAGCATTTTTGTGTGTGAATAATGAAGCAGAAGAGAAAGGAGGTTTAATAATAGGAACGGCCACAGACACACATGGAGTGGGTCAACTTTATTCTCCACTGCCACTATCATCACCAATATCACCTCTCAGACCCTGTCCAAGCTCTTGAAGAATCTGACTTTTCTTAACCTCAGCCTCACTGCTAAGCATATTCTGTCTTTTCTTCACCAATATGTGCTCTTCTGCATTCCATTTCCCTAAGAAATCAGTATGAGTGTAAAGAGATAATCATTTCATACTAAAGATAAAAATTCATATTAAGGTGGTAGTCATACAATGAAATTTTATACACTCTCACTTTGGACATATCTATCATTAGGCAGAATTGTGCTAAGCATTTACACTGTGCCAGAGAATGTGCAAAATGGTAAGAATGCTTCTCTTTCTTCGGTTTTTAAGATTCCTAAACTATTTTTTAATAGCATGCAAAATCTAGTGCCATATTCTGCACAGAGTGCTCATCAATGAAATAATTCTTTCTTGACACAGGCATCAAACCCAGAAAGGGTAAAGGAGACAAGAAGAAATGAAGCAAATGTGAAGGATACCAGAATAGAAAGTAATCAAATTAGTCTGAATCTAGCATTTTGAAATGATTGTAATTTCAGTCATGTTTTTCATAGCACTGGAAACTTGAACAACTTGGGACTCACAATTATGTGCTTTCATCTCTGAAAAGTTAGCAAAATCATCTAACCAACCAATAATATATTTATTTGATGACAATATATCTGACAGAAAATGCTATTTTTTCACTCTCAGGAACAACCTAACAAGTCCTCAGAATACATGTAAATTCTTTTTAAACATTTAAAATGCATTCAAATTTTACGTGATGCTAACACAACCCTGTCATATACATTATCACCTTCTTTTTACAGATGAGGAACAAGTTCTGAGAGGTTAAGTGACTGAATCCAAGTTGTATAGCTAGAGGCAGGATCCCAATTTCTAAGTCCCCAGATGGTTCTACATGATCCTTTTACACCTACAGCAATCAAGAGCCAAGCAGGAGCCAGAAATAATAGAATAACTGACACAGGGAAAAGCTAATATAAAGAATTATTAACTAGTAAAACGGGAGTGACTACTAAGAGAGGAGATCACTAACAAACACAGGAGCAGTGGTTTAGGGAGCAGCCAGTACCTCTGAGGCTGTGGGAAAGTACCCAAAAACTTGGGGAATAAATTAGAAGAACCATTCTCCCCATCCCTGTTCTCTAAGGTACTAAGCCAGGGAGACAGACCGTATTGGAGATACTGTGGCTGTGGCCCAACTGATGGCAAGCAAAAATTCGTTGAGGTGTCAGATTGGGCTGGTGACCCAGCTAGGGTGCCAGTGAAACTTGCTAGGAACCCACCCACTGGGATGCCAGTAAGGCTTACTGGAAAGCCACACACTAGGGAACCAGCCAAAGTTACTGAAGGGTAGTGGAACACTGGTCTCTTGCACGTCACTGGCCAGAAAGCCACTCACTGACCACACCATAGGAGCAAGAAGAAAAGCAGTGTCCCTCCAGCACCTTCTACTGACAAGTTCTAATATTGGACCAACTGAGAACAAAGCAATGTTTATAGGTTCCAGTTCTAAACATCACAGTTCAGGGCAAAGAAGATGAATAAGGAGCTGAGAAGCACTAAATTGTTGGCACATACCTCAACGACTCTTCTGAGTTCTAGACAGGGAAACGCTTTTATGCTAAACTCCTACTCCATCCCCCCCCATTACCCCTACAATAAAATGCAGACCCAACCTCTGGGGACACTGTGTACTGATCACAGGTATGACACACAGTTAAGTGCATGAAGAGAGTACAATGCAGTGAATGAGACCAGGTCTGATGCCAATAATACACTTGAGTGGGAATATTACCTTCAGCATTGATTAAATTTGCAGCCTTGCAAAAGTTAATCTCTGTATGCCTCAGTCTCCTTATATGTAAAAGGGGATGATAATAATACCTACTTTATTAGATGTTGGGAGAAACAAAGGTAAAGCCTATAGTACAACATCTGGCGCGCGATTAGAACTTGATAAATATTAGTATTTACCCATACATGTTAGTAATTGGTGTTTGAAAATGCATATTCAGTTCTTACTTTTAATTTCCATGTAGGTCTGTATCTCATAACACTAAAACCCAACTTGTTTGGGTGAGACGGGGCTATGTTCCAAAAAGTCTTGCCCCTTCCTGGGCATTGCCTTCAGCTCTGGTTTCAGATCCTGGCACTGCCCCTGGCTCACTCAATAATCCTCATCAGCCTGAACCAACTCACTGGGGATCCATCTTCTCCAGGGGAAAAAAAAGACACGTTTAAATAATTCATGTTTAAGATTTCTTCCAGTTCTGACTAAATTTGATCTCCTTCTTCCCCAAATAGTGAGTTATACTTGAGAGGAAAAGAGGAAGGAAATTACTATTTTGGGCGCCTACCCACCTGTGCATTACCTGATTCATCCTCATCACAGTCTTATCAAATTAGTACTTTGAACCCTGTTAAACAAATAAGGACACTGAGGCTCAGAAAGGTCAAGCAATTGACTCAAGGGCACACTCTTGGTAAGTAGCAGAGCCTGAATTCCAATCCGATTTTTCTGTTTGGGTGGGCTACACGCTCCTAACTGTACTTGCCTCCCACACTCTCTTCATCTCAGACATCCAAAATCTTAACTGCTCAGTGCTTTTCAAGCTTTGCTTTAAAGAGAAGAGTGGGTGTGCGACTTTTTTTTCTTTCTCAAACGTATCATTTTGAAAAAAAAAAAGCAAATGAAATTCATTTACCAGTTACAGGAGTTTTAAAAGTCACTCCTAACATCTTACACAAAATTAGCGTTTGAGTGAAAATCAGCAGCCCTCCTGCATCTTGGCGCCCCTGTCCTCACCTCTCCTCCCGGCTGCAAACTTGGTGAAGGGAAAGGAGCCTGGTGCTGGGCCTGCGAGCTGAGCTCCAGCGCGGGTTCTGCCGCGGTGCTCAAGCTCGCTCCGAGCGCCTCCTTCTCCTTCTCCGGGGCACGGCGTGGTGGGGCCAGGACACGGTAAGGCTCCTTCCTAGGGCACAAGCCCGAGTCTGATGCTTTCCTGGGCAAGGACGTGCCCCAGCCGCTTCCGCCGCAGTTCCCAGGGCAAACAGCCCATTTCCCTCAGGAGGCTGCTCAAGGCAACCGTCCTCCCGCCGCACCCTGGGTCCCCTGACGCTCCGCGCCTCCTAACCAGGAAAAGTGAAGCCCCTGCCCCTGCGGCCGAGGAATCGCCTTTGCCCAGACTACTCCGCCCCGCCGCGAAGTTCCCATCCCGGCCGACGCGCGGGCTGGGCCTGCGCCCCGCAAAGTGATGCCCTGCCCCCCCGCTGTCTGGGTAACCAGCCTGCACTTCCCTAACTTTCCGCTCCTCTGAGGGCGGATTCTGAGAACTCTGCGGCGAGTTTGACTGAAAACGTGAGGGGACAAAGCCTCGCGCAACCGAGAACTCCTCCGCCTCCACCCCGCGCCCCGCTCCCAGGCCTCCCCCGCAGGTCCACGGGGTCCCACCAGCTCGGCTTTCCCACCGCAGGGTCCCGCGCCTGGGGGCTCGCAGCGCTCCCGCCAAAGCCCCCGCCACGGGGGCGCGCCGCCAAGCCCGGCTCTCGCTATCTCTGCTCCCGCCGAGCCCCGTCCTGAGGAAGTCCAGGCGTCCTCCCCGCGCCGCAGCCCCGCGCGCCGCGCGGCCGCGCGGAGACTGAAAAAAGGTCCGCACAGGGCTCGAAGCCCTTCCTGCCGGCCTCCCCACGCCGGGCCTCGGCTCCCCTCCTTTCCCGCTCCCGCCTCTTCTCGTAGGCTGCCAGGCGGACCCAGCCTGCCTCTCTCTCTGCCTTCACTACCGGGTCAAGCTGCGGAGGGAGGGAGCGGAGACAGTGGCGAAGCGGCTCCCCACCCGGCGCGCGCGCGCGGCCCTCCTCCCCCTGCAGCTTGCTCCCTCCTCCTCTGCCTCCTCCCCTCCTGCCAGTACAGTACAACTAGTACACACACTCACACACACACACACACGGACCCTGCCGCTGCCACTGCAGCTACCATGGCTATCAGCTAACAACACACACCCAGGCGCGCGCGCGCTCCCACTCGCACCACGCAGGAGTGGCCCCCGGCATCCCTACCCTCCTTCCCCACCCCCACCCCACTCGCTCACCAGCTCGGCTACTGCTCGCTCCGGCTGCCGCCGCCGCCGCCGCCGCCGCCGCCACAGCTCTCCTCCGCTGCGGGGCCACAGCCTTGAGTGTCATTCAAGGGACAGCACGAGCTCACCCAAGCTCTCCCACCTCAGCCCAGCCGTCCCTCTCATCCTCCCCCTTCATCATCCACACTCCATCCAAAGAAGAGGGAAAGCACCGAACAGAAGGGGGAGGAAGGCAAAGTCTGCTCTTCTCACCTCTTGGCCCCCTTGTTCCTCCATCCTCATTCTCTCACCACCAACTGCCCTACCCCAAAGGAACCCCTCAGGAGCTGAGGCGACTCACCCCACTGCCATGTCCAAAAGCTTGAAAAAGAAAAGCCACTGGACTAGCAAAGTCCATGAGAGTGTCATTGGCAGGAACCCGGAGGGCCAGCTGGGCTTTGAACTGAAGGGGGGCGCCGAGAACGGACAGTTCCCCTACCTGGGGGAGGTGAAGCCCGGCAAGGTGGCCTATGAGAGCGGCAGCAAGTTGGTGTCGGAGGAGCTGCTGCTGGAAGTGAACGAGACCCCCGTGGCGGGGCTCACCATCAGGGACGTGCTGGCCGTGATCAAACACTGCAAGGACCCCCTCCGACTCAAGTGTGTCAAACAAGGTGAGCGCAGCGGCTTGCGGGGTGCCCTGCCAGGCGGCAGGACCGCTCGAAGCGTAGAGCAGTGCGAGGGTGGGCTCGCGTGTGGAAAGGGGTGTGTGGCGCGACCGTGGGTGAGGTCGAGACAGGACCCGCAGGGCAGGGGAGCTCGGCAGGGCATCCGAACGGGGCTGCTAAATGGAAGGGAGGGGCAGGTTGCGGTGTGGCGTGCAACTTTGTCTGCGCAGTTATACCCTCCAGTTTGGAAGGTGTTTGGCCTTGTGTGACCTCAGAGGTGCGGGCGAGCTCCCGGGGCAAATTGAATGTGCGTCAGTGGCTTAGCCCGCAGTGGGTGAAGAGCTTTTAGGGAAGAAAGGCAGGCAGGGAGGAAGGAAGGAAAGAGGGAGGGAGAAGAGGGGAGGAAGGAACAACTTGAGGGTGCAGCGGCATCACCAGCAGGGCGGGGAGGAACATAGGGTGGCGGGGCGAGCGGAGAACTACGCCCCCCTTTTTGGGAGCTGGACCGGAGACGCCTAGGTCCGCAGCCATCCCCTGAGGGTCCCTCCCTGAGCCCCTAGTTGACGAAGAAGGGAAGGGACAGATTGCTTTGGGCGCTTTGACGGGTCTTCTTTAACTTTTTCCCTGCTTCGCTCCCCTGTCCCCCTCCCCCGCCCTCGGTCGTGTCATGTGGGCACCGCGCGTCACGTGCGCACTGACTAACCCGGGCGCTCACCCCGAGTTGGCCGGCGGCAGAAGGCTCGAGAAGAAGGCGCGGCTCTAGGAGCGGGCTCTGGTGTTGGGGGTCGGGAGGAGAGAGATGGTTACCCGAATGTTCTCTCCTCAGGGGTTGCCCTTGTTGAGTGGAAGTTCTCTGCGGTTGGACTCTTTTGGCTTCCGATTTCAGGGGTGTGTTGCTGAGGAGGAATTGGATGGAAAAGCCAGTTGGTTACTGGCTCAGGCTCCCTCAGCTCCAACCTGCCTTAGATGAGCCTCACTTGAAGGCTGTGATGGGGACTTGGGGAGACTGGGCTCTTGCAGAACTCTAACTAACTCTGTTTTTGCTGAAGGGAAAATAGGTCCTGAAGGAGGGAAGAGTGAGATAAAAGTTTCTCTTGGAAAGAGGACAACTTTAACAGGAATAAAGTAGCTTATCTTTGTTTTCCTCGTGTGATTGGTATATGTTCCGTAGCTCACATTCCATGTGCGGTGTGTAAGTATATTTGCAAGTTCATATCAGATTAAAGGCTTCTTGTTGATATTTTACCTGTGTGTCCAGTCTCAAAGATAAAATTGGTCAGGCCATTGTCTGAATTTTGAACAACCCCTTAATCTTACTGCATGACCAACTATCAAGAAGCACTCTTAGGGCGATGTTCTCTATGAAACCAGTTTAAAAAGTATGGGCGCCTGGGTGGCTCAGTGGGTTAAAGGCTCTGCCTTCGGCTCAGGTCATGATCTCAGGGTCCTGGGATTGAGGCCCCCATCGGGCTCTCTGCTCAGCAGGGAGCCTGCTTCCTCCTCTCCCTGTCTCTCTGCCTGCCTCTCTGCCTACTTGTAATCTCTCTCTCTGTGTCAAATAAATAAATAAATAAAATCTTTAAAAATAAAAAATAAAAAGTAAACAAGTGAAAAGAAGTCTCAGGCAGAATTTCTTAAATGTACATTGCCATACAAGAGAGCGTATTCATTGGGGATTCTTGAGTATTAATAGTTGATGACTTGAGGTAGGCTAACGTAAACATTGATTTGTAGTCAACACAGCTCAATACTGTATGGAACCGAAGATTTATAAGTTAGGTAGGAAGGCAAATAGAGTATTTTGGTATTTTTCAAGATTACATACCTGAGGCTCAAATATAGGGATTCATGTTAACTTATTTAATGTCATGAAATTATCTTATAGCAGTGGTGACAAATGTAAAGATCTGGTTTTCAGTCCAGGAAATCCACCACACAATTAATGACCATGCTTTTATTGGCAGAAGCTAGGTATTTGTAGTGGTAAGTGGCGGCAAGAGTTAATGTGTTGTTAAATTGGACTAATGAAAGTGTCCTAATGAAGGAGATGATTGTCTTAGTGTAATTTGCAGTGATGACCACAATTTAATGTTGTATTCTTTCTGAGCACTGCATTTGGAGATGGGCCCTGGCAAACTGTAACTCTAGGAGCAAGAATGTGTCCAAAAAAGAAAGAAAGGAAGATTATTCGGTATTACAGGTATATTGCATAAAATCCAGTAGTAAGAATTAACTTGGAAAAGTGAGGGCATGAAAGGCATCATTAAATACCAAAAAGCTATCAAGTAAAAAAAGGAATTTTGACTATCCTGTGATAACTTCCATAGGGCAAAACTAAGGTAAATTTATAGAAATTTTTAAAGGATGAAGCATCTTTGTCTACATTAAGGTGAACTTTCTAAAGCAGAGAGAGTGAAAGAGAAGAAAAAGAAGAAGATGAGCTTTTCTGACATAACTTTCCAAAAATTTGTGGTCTGTATTGTGAATTCATGAGCTCACCATCATTTGGGGTCTTTATAAAGAGGCAAACATGCCCAGATATCGTGATTCCTATTTAAGATGTGGCCTGGACTAGATGTCATTTATATCTTGCAGTGATTTGATTCAAGGTAGTCTCTGATCACCCAACATCTATATAATATTTTATCTGAAAGATTACTGATTTTAGAACTCATGGGATATACAAATATAAAGAGATATATTTAGGGAAAAATCTCTTTTCTTTCTCTCGATCCTGGGGTTCACTTGGTCATTGATGATTGATGCTTGTAATGATGTTAGCAGAGCCCCCTCAGGAACCTGATTCACATGCTGAGTCATTATTGATCAAAAAAGAAAAAAAATGCTCAATTAACTTTCATGGGAAATATAATCTTCTTATATATTCTTCTAAATATGGTGATTCATGTATACTATTCCCTTGTTGAAATCATTCTTTCCCTTGTTAAGCAACAGATAGGTTTATTTTATTTATCGTTGTAAGCAAAGTGAAATTTTCAGAATGTTAAATAATGGTGCCTTTGTGCTCTTGACCCAGTATTTTTATTTCTAGTGAGTCAATAAGCTAGCTTAGCTGAAAAACTAACATGGTTTGTTCAGAAGTTGTATTTTAAAAATATGAATAAAATAATTGATTTCTGAATATGCATTTAAATGTGGGGAATTATACAGAAGCTACATACATAATCGGGTAAACTAAGGCAGATTTTCCAAAGAAAAGGAGACATTTAAATAATAGGAGTGTTGAAAAGAAGTGCACCAGATAAAATTGCACCCTTTACTCAATTTTTATTTACTTGTTTGGCTAATTTGACATTACGGTTGTAATAATTTTATTTTATTTTATTTTAACTTTTATTTTTTCTTTCAGCACTGTATTTCTTCAAAATTTTTAAAAAATTTTATTAAGTTTTGTATTTTAATTCCAGTAGAGTTAACATATAGTGTTACATCAGTTTCAGGTATACAAGACAGTGGTTTAACAATTCTATTAGTTGTCATAAAAATTATCATAATTTTAAAAGACGTGAACTAGTAGGATTTTAAGATATACTAGACAAAGTCAATGTATCATGATTTTCCTACATTATTTAAACGTCCTTAAAACAATTTTTAAAAGGCATTTAATTAAATTCAAGGGATTCCGTTTTTAATTTAAGCTACTTTTAATCCACACAGTGATGAGTCATATATGAAAAATACCACTTATTGTCACATCCAATTATTTTTTTTATAAACTCTGCCTTTTTAGTTTATAATGCTTTCCCCACCAAAGCATTTAATTCTAAATTAGCAGTTCTGTTCCATGATCTCATTAATGCAGCAGATCCAGTTGAAGGAAGTGTCTTCTAGTGATTTTGAGATCTGTGCTGAAGTGGTAAAGGTTTTTCTTTCTTTCTTTCTTTAAAGTTTGCCACTAAAGTTCACAGCAGCCAGTTACATAGACCATTGTGTCCTACATTCCTTGCACTATGACTGCTACTGCATCTAATCCCACATGGAGACCTACATAGCCTGGACTTATTTTCCCATTTAGGATCTTACAATGGAAAATAAAAGGCAAAAAGTTTTCTAATTCTTCCCATGTGGAAGAAGGGCCAAATAAGGCCTTTGAAATTCAGTTATAGAGATGTACATTGCTCTCCCTCCTATTGCTCCTTTCAAAGCTGCTTTCAAAGGAAAGTAGATCCACATTTATTAAGAGTTATGCTTTCTTCTTGACTGACTTCAGGCTAGTATCATACAGTTAAACCTCTGTGCTGCTTTTTATTTGGAAAGGTTAAAGCAAATTATGTCAAATTTTCTCCAGTAAGGGTTGACTTGCCTCCACAAAAATTTAAGGTATGTGAATTTTATTGACCAATAAACAATCAAATTGTTAGAACAATTTGACCAGTTAATTATTTTACAATAAAGTATCTTTAATGTTTTGGAACCAGGTTAATGAGACAATTATCTTTGAGCATAATTTATGGATGATGCTACTGTAGTTTTGGTATATGTACATAATTTAAATGGTATGACCTTGAATGTTAAGTATGACTGTTTGCTTTTTTATGTGTGTGTTTCAAATGAGAGTAATCTCCGGATGAAATCACAGCTGAAGTATTTAAGTGCCATCATCTCAGCTTTTAACATTTATACTGTGTGATCTTTTGGCATATTTATTATGCTCACTTTCCTTTTTAGTTTCTTGAAACTCACACATTCACTCTCATAATTAGCAAAAAGTTTTCACATTTGACAACCTGACTGCTTATAGGTTAAACAGTGGCTTTCAAATGCATAGCAGACCCAGGTTGAATCATTTCCCTCAAGAGGTAGGTTAGAATAGTGGTTATTTAACCACTACTTGGATTTGAATCTTGAGTATGCCACTTAGTATGGATTATATGTGCAAGTTATCTAGCCTGGCATAATAAGAGTAACTTGAGAATATTAAATAAGGTATGTATTTAAATAGGATAGTGTCTGGCAGATAATAAGCATTATGTAAGTATTACCCCAAATAAATGTTATCGCGAACACATTGGTCATTTTGAACTAGTGACATACAAGATGTTTTTAACTTTCAACACATTTTACTCTTTATTGAAGACTAACTGAAATATATGAAATGATTGACTAATAGTATGAGTAATTTTTAAGTAGTATTCTTGAGGTTTTTCTGTAGAGTGAAATAAATCCTTTTCTTTGTAAAGTATTAATTTGAAGAGTAATGCCATTGAGTGGAATGGAATGTATTTTTACCTTTTAAAAATAATTCAAGGGGCACCTGGGTGGCTCAGTGGGTTAAAGCCTCTGCCTTTGGCTCAGGTCATGATCTCAGGGTCCTGGGATTGAGCCCTGCATTGGGCTCTCTGCTCATCAGGAAGGCTGCTTCCTTCTTTCTGTCTGCCTCTCTGCCTACTTGTCATCTCTCTCTGTGTCAAATAAATAAAATCTTAAAAAAAAACAAAAAAAACTCCAACTGGGGGTCCCTGGGTGGGTCAGTCCGTTAATCCGTTGCCTTCAGCTCAGGTCATGATCCCAGGGCCTGGGATGGAGTCCCACATTGGGCTCCCTGCTCAGTGGGAAGTCTGCTTCTTCCTCTAACTCTACCTTCTGTTCTGCCTACTTGTGCTCTCTATCTTTCTGTCAAATAAATAAATAAAAATCTTAAAAAAAAACCTCTCCAACTGATGCTGCCTTTATGTGTAAAGATCACTGTTTTATATTTATTTTCATGTTTTAGCCATTGTTTGTTTTCATTCAGTAGTTTATTTCCTTTGTACCCATATCTTTTCTTTTAAGCAGTTAGTGAATATATTGAATCATTTACTCTAGGCTTGACAAACATTGAAATCCAATTAGAATTCACTAATTTAAGGTTAGGAATTTATGCTTTTTACATGTGACTGTTTTAGATACAAGTATCGTGTTTTAAGGATGAACTTTTACTTCTCAGCTAGAAATCAAGTACCTCATAAAACAAAAACAGATTTAATTCATATGTGTTCACAGTCCACCATATATAATCAAAATGCATAAAACTTCAGCAAAGAGCTTTTTGCACTTGCGAGAATGTCAGTAGTTTAATATACATAATTCTCTATATTAATGCTTTCAAGATGAAGCAACCAACAGTATATCTACCATCAGTCCCCCAATGATTTTAGAATTTTATTTTATTTATTTATTTTTTTTAAAGATTTTGTTTACTTATTTGACACAGAGAGAGAGAGATCACAAGTAGGCAGAGAGGCAGGCAGAGAGAGAGGGGGAAGCAGGCTCCCCGCCGAGCAGAGAGCCCAATGCAGGCCTCGATCCCAGGACCCTGAGATCATGACCTGAGCCGAAGGCAGAGGCCCCAACCCACTGAGCCATTCAGGCGCCCATGATTTTAGAATTTTAGTTGAATTAATCCTATCTTTGAATTCAGTAGAAACCTCTAACTTGAAGCTCCAGTGTCCAATATAAAATTAAAAAAATATATTTCTTAGCTACAATCTGGCTATTTACTTGACAAAAACATGAGACAGGGTCTCACAAATTTTTTAGTATTGTCACCTTTTAAAAATGATTTATTACATTTCATTCCCAACTCTCTCTCTCTTCTGTCTCCCATAATGACCAATGTGATATTTCCTTTAAGAAAAGCAAATTTTAATTAATATTATAAAGATAATATCAGTAATAATAATTACTGAACTCAATTAGTAAAAGACATGCATCTGCTAAAAAGTGTTGTAAATGCTCATATCATCATAGAGAATTAATAATTCCATTATTCTAATATTCCATTATTGCATTTCATTGACACATTATCAAGTCTTTTAAAAAATTCTATTTGGCTATAAATTTTTTGATAACTTTAAAAAATTTGCATTAAGTGTAGTATATGGTATTGACTGTTTGGGATGGTCTGGAAAAAACAGAAAAAGTTTCCTTCTTTGACAACTCACTGAATGTTCACTCAGATGCATCCAGTGTCTTGATTTTCAAAGATCTAATAGGCTAATGAGTAGATATTTTATTTTATTTTTATTTTTTTAAACATTCTTTTGTTGTTTATTTATTTGACACAGAGAGAGAGATCACAAATAGGCAGAGAGACAGAGAGAGAGAGAGAAGGAAGCAGTTTCCTCACTGAGCAGGGAGCCCAATATAGGGCTTGATCCCAGAATCCTGAGATCATGACCTGAGCTGAAGGCAGAGGCTTCAACCCACTGAGCCACCCAGGTGCCCCATGAGTAGATATTTTAAATAAATGATTGGATTTATTTAAAAATTTATAATTATATGGTTGCTCTATCTTGGAATACATTATGTTTAGTAATTGTTATATGAATCCATGTGAAGTTTTATGTCATTTTATTATTTTGGCCCACTTAAAAAAATCAGTGTCAAAACCATGCCAGTCATTATGTATCCAATAATAGCCAAAAACAAATAGGTGACAGAAAAAAAAACCAAACTTCTATGGTTTCAAATAAAAGATATTCTATAGATATTGATTTTTTATTTTATTTTTTATTTTTATTATTATTGTTATATGAATCCATGTGAAGTTTTATGTCATTTTATTATTTTGGCCCACTTAAAAAAATCAGTGTCAAAACCATGCCAGTCATTATGTATCCAATAATAGCCAAAAACAAATAGGTGACAGAAAAAAAAACCAAACTTCTATGGTTTCAAATAAAAGATATTCTATAGATATTGATTTTTTAATGACAAATTTGTGGAAGAATTTCTTCAGACCTCCTAACTGCATGTAGTGAAATTTGTATACACGAAATCAGATTTCTCCTTAAATAACTATGAACTTTATTAAGTGCCTCTGTGGAGTGAGCAGGAAGAAGCAAACTTATTTAATTTAAAAAAGTGTATTTTATTTATCTATTTTTCACATTACATTGTGTTTGAAGAAATTTCTTAAAACATGAGTTTCCCAAATGTAATGTTGAATTATTTATGTTGCCATGGATTATGAGTAGCATAAAAGTGGTTTGCACTTTACATTGTTACATTGTCACTTAATAGATCATAGAGATTGTCTGAGTAAATTGTTAAGTGTAAAAAAAATATTTTTTAACATTTATTTTTCATTTTATAGGTGAGCATTTTACCTTGCTTATCCCAGTATTTTGTATTGCTGTGCCTAGGAAGGTTTGTATTTAGCTAGAACATACATGAATACAAGGATAGCAAGTGCTGTAGAAACCCACAGATTATCTAGCAATATAACCTAAACTTTTAAAAATCTGATTAGTTGGATTGCAAGCATGAACAAGTTTCAGGTATATGAAATGTCCAGTGTCATATCTGTGAAGCCTTCTGATCAGTCCATAGTTGACCCCAGTTTGCTTTTCTTTGTGGTCTATGCTGTAAGGATGTTAAAGCAACTCTCTACTACACAAAATTTCTTTAAAAAGTAACCAACATTTAGGCTTTTTAAAGGGTCACTAAAACCACCCAAAAGTCCTGGCTTATTTCTGAAAGCACCTTGAACACGAATAACTATAATCATGCCTGTCTAGCAAGTCAGGTACTTAGGGAGTGGCCATTTTGTTGATGTTAGGATTGGAGCCTAGATAGAAAGAAGTTGATATCCCTCTGGAAAAGCAAGAATGTTATCAAGATGCTCGCACCTATCTGTAGTAAAAGTATTAAAACCTTTCTTAGTATGTCTTCTGAAACATCTGTACCTAAATCTCTTTTCCTCTTTAGTTGAAAGTGCCTCTGCTTTTCTTTAGTGTGGGAGATCACTCTAGTGAACTGCAGATTTATTTTGCTTCTTTGTATGCATGGGAATTACACACATACACACATGCATGTGGGTGCACACACACATTTTTCAAACACTAAGGTTAATGCCAGTTTTTAAATCAATAGTCCCAAGAAAGATATTTATGCATGTGAGGATATAGTCTTATTTTAGGGGAAGAGTTACATAAAATTTTTCCATGTATGATAAACCTAGCTGAAAAGCTTGCATAGCCACCTATTAATTTTCAACTTTGACTGGTATTTTTAACCCTTATTAGCTCTGACAGTGGGAGACTATAAAGACATAATGAAATTAAGTACCCAGATGATTTCTAAATTTCATATATATTAGTCCTTAAGAAGTAATAATGAGAAGTCAGGTTTTAATAGTTTGGAATTTGATTTTTTAAAATTTATTTTTTTTAATTAAAAAAAGCTTTTATCTGTTTATTTGAGAGAGAGAGAGAGAGAGATAGAAAGGGAAAGCACAGAGGGAGAGTGAGGGGGAGAAGCAGACTCCCAGCTGAGCAGGGAGCATGATGTGGGTCTTGATCCCAGGACCCTGAGATCATGAACTGAGCCGTAGGCAGACACTTAACCAACTGAACCATCCAGGCACCCTGTGGAATTTTATTATTTGTATATGCATGGTCAAATGGCTGATGGACTACATAATGCCTAGGATAATGATTTAATGTTAAGGTAGCAAAAAAGATGGGGCGGGGACAACGTGCATGCTTATTCATCATCATGATAACATATTTACAGAGTGGTTTTAATTTTCATGGATTTAAATGTCTCAGTAAGGTGAGAGGACTGGATCCAACATGCTATGGATATATATATTACAATTCTAAAGAAGTACTCATTTAAAAATAAGTTAAATGATGCCTAACTTATCAGCATTTAGCTAAAATACATGTACAGGTATTGCTTTAAATTAAAGATGTCGAGAAAACCTAAGTTTAGTTAGCATGAATCCTAAGAGATTTTGTTATGAAATGAAGAATATAATATTTTGAATTACATTGATATGTTAAATTTAAAGCCATTTTCTTTATGTCAAATTTACTATGGAGTAATACTGGATATGAATCTATAAAGTGCAGATATACTCTAAAAATCTAAGAAAAACAATATAACATTAATGATATTGTTGATAGCCCACACAATATGCTAAATTACTACAATGAATCAAGAAAATGCTTTTTTTTTTTTTTTTAATATTCTTGTCCCACCTCTACCCTTTAAAAATAATTGGAAAGTCTTCATTGTGTAGTGCAAAGAACATCATGATAGCCTTTATCCTTGGGGAAATTGACTCTTAGCATTGACTAAGGAGATGCTTTGCTTCAGTTGAATATGCTTTCAGTCTTTAGAAAGCCACAAAGTTATTGGGGAGACATTGTTGGTTTTCTACCAGAATGCATTTCTTCTCCTCCTGCCTCCCTCCTTACTAACAGAATGACAGTTTTATTCAAGAATCCACATGTTCATGTGCTGCTGTGCCATGTGTTTCATATTAGGTTGGCCTCATCCCAAGGGGATGAACTTAGACTAGTGTAAACCAAGCATGGTAATTTCATCTCTTTGCCAGTGATTGTTTTAGGAAATGGCTTATAACCCAGTTCTAAGTAATGAAAAGTAAGGTGAGTCCCCTTGGGGACTTTCTGAGAAATTTCTTAGTTCTTAAAATAAGATCCAGGACAGAGCTATTCACTTACCCATCTGTGAAAGTTTCTGCACGTGGAGGTGATGCCTGGAGCAACTATAGCCATCTTGTGTTCATGAGGAGAGCTACCCAAAAAGTGGAGATTGGCAGAACAGAGTGATAAAAAGCTTCTGGCTCCCTGATGAACTGCTAAAATAATAAACCCAGAACCAGCCCTATCTTAGGACTTCTTGTTATTGAGGTAAGAGTACATAAGATATTTTAAGCCATTTAGATTGGGTTTTCTGTTACTTTGCAGCCAAAATCTTCTGCTTGATATAAATGGTATAAAATAGTATAATGGTATAAAAATAGATGTTCCATTCCTATGTTATTGTTTTGAGGAGCAATGGTGAAGATCTTCTGAAAAGAGGAATCTATTTGAAGAATAAACCAAGATGTATTTTCTTGTGAGGTAACCTCAGTCAAATTCTAGGCAAGCCTTCATTACCTCATTCAATTTTGCTCTGGTTGGACTGTTTTAAATTCCAGAAAATTTTAACCATTCTGAAGTAAAATATGTCGGAACACAAATTTATTTTAACATTATCCAAAATAGAGCATAATCAAGAAAGGAAATCAGCTACAAAATATACTCACAATGCATGCCAAAACCAACTTGGAATATTTTTTGAATTACGGAGTGTTTACAAATGTCTGTGCCATTGATCCAGGAGTGTATATAATTATAAATGGACTCACCAAAAGTGTTCCAACTCCATTTTTCCAGGACTAGAATTCATTTACTTATTATTCAACAAACATTATTGGTAACCTATTCTCTAGCAGACACTGAACTAGAAAATGGTGATAAAAAGATGAATAACCCTTCATTAAGACATCATCCACACCCTCAAGTAGTAACATCCTATTGTATACCTGTGTAGTATGAGTTAAGAAGTTTCTTTCAGGGGCACCTGGGTGGCTTAGTGGGTTAAGCCTCTGCCTTCGGCTCGGATCATGATCTCAGGGTCTTGGGATGGAGCCCCGCATTGGACTCTCTGCTCACCAGGGAGCCTGCTTCCTCCTCTCTCTGCCTGCCTCTCTGCCTACTTGTAATCTCTCTTTCTCTGTCAAATAAATAAATAAAGTCTTTAAAAAAAAGTTTCTTTCATCTTTTAAATATACCTTCCATGATGTAATGAGAATAAGCGATGAGAAAACCAAATATTTTGGAGAAAAACTATGGGTATGGGTTAGGAGTTCTTAGTATTCNGTCTTTAAAAAAAGTTTCTTTCATCTTTTAAATATACCTTCCATGATGTAATGAGAATAAGAGATGAGAAAACCAAATATTTTGGAGAAAAACTATGGGTATGGGTTAGGAGTTCTTAGTATTCTACATCATGGATTACAGTTCAAGGGGCTACATAAACTGTATGTGTATGTTTTTAATGTTATGTTCTGGGCAGTGTGCTAGATAATGACCATAGAAAGGTGTGTGACTCTTGTTTCCACTTCAGGAATTTCGCAGTACAGTGTAAGAGTTAGGAGCATGGAGCTTTGGAGACAAATAGGTGTGGATTCCAGTCACAGTTTTGCCCCGTACTAGATGTAAATTGAACAAATTGTTTTACATTTTTGTAAATCAGATCCATCCTATGTAAAATAAGTATTATTGCAGAACCTACTTTATAAAGATGTCATGAAGAAAAAATGTTATAATGCCTATAATATGCATAGCTCAGGACCTCGAGTATAGTATAGACTCAAAATTGTATATAATAATATATTATACTATATTCTAGAGAAAAAGCAAGGAGGCAATGATATTAAGAGTTTTAAGGAGGGTGATAAAGGAGAGTGATAAGCACCAAAGTCTGGAATTTAATGTAGACCATAGTAATAAGTGACCTTGGGGGATTAGATGTGGGACAAACCATCATATAGAGCTGAATGTTGAGCCACTGAATATTATTATTATTATTGATACCAGACATTTGTGCAGTGCTTACTATAGATCAGGCAGAGTTCTAAACAGTTTAGATAAATATTTAGTTTAATCCTCAGATTATTCTACCAGGTAGATACTAACATTAAGCCCACTTGCAGATTAAGAAACTTACACAAGGCCACATAATAATTAGCAGAGCTGGGATTCAAACCCAGTCAGTGCTGTTAACCACTATGCTAGTTTGCTTCTCTGTATTTGAAAGGTTTTAAGGACGGGATTGACAAGGTCATATTTGTCCATTGTTTTTCCGGTGAGGAAAAAATATAGGCAATAATTCATGGACCACATGTAGGCAACGAAGAGACCTGATTAAAGGAGGTTGAAAATATAGGCAGGGAGACCATTTAGGAGGCTACAGAGTTATCCAGGGAAGAGGTTTTAAGGTCTTGAACCATAGCAGTGGAGGTAGGGGTGGGAAAGAGGGGAGTTAGGTCAAGAAATACATAGAGATAGTTAAATGTTACTATATCTGATTGGATAGGGATAAAGGATTAGGAATCTTGCTTGGTTTTCTGGTTTCTGTTAAGTGGTATCAATCACTTAGAGGCAAAGAGTAGATGTGGTGGAAGGTAATTCCATTTGGGATGTATTTAACATGATGTACCTGGAAAGAATAGGCATCTATTAAAGCCTTAAATTCAGGAGAGAGCTTGGGGTTACATTTATAGATTAGGGCACAGGAGATTATCCAACAAAAGAATGTAAGACACAAAGACAAAAGAAATGCTATGGCATCTATGTTTTAGAAGTCAAGGGATCCCAGGAAAGAACCTAAGACTGTTCTCAGGGCTACCTTAACACTGAGTGAGCGCTCAGCCCTGCCAGACACAGCAGAAATGGTTAAAAGAGGATGTCTCTAATGGTTCCATTGTATTTGGCAAAAATGAGGTCACATTTGTTTAGTATCATTCAGTGGAGTGGATAGTGAGGAGAGCCAGATGTCATAGGAGTGAAGAGTGAACAGGAAGTGAGAAAATGGAAATAGCATGTGCATCCTACTCCTTCAAGAAGCTTGCACAGAAGTAAAGGGTGATAGGTGGTTGCTCTCTAGGGCATGCATGGTTAAGAGGGGTAGGGGCATGTGTGTGTGTGTGTGTGTGTGTGTGTGTTATGATGGAATTTCATTTTTATTTGTCAACTAAATATATTTTATTCCATCATTATAAATATCTTCTAGCAAATTAAGATCCTTTAACTTATTACTTAAATAATTATTCACTATATATTATATTCATTATATTCAATATTCATATTCATATTACACATTATATTCATATTCATAATATATTCATATTACATTCAATATATTCATTATATATTATATTATATATTCATTATATTTTTGTTTTGTGTCATGGTAAAGCTAGGTCCTGGCATTAAAATAACGAGAGTCAGACCCTACCCTCCAAGGATATGGAATAAAAGGAAAGGCAATTATGTACAAAGCTAACCTTAAAACACTGAGTTTTAGTGGAATGGTACAGAAATAAACACATTGCTTTTATAGCACTTAGGAAGGCACAGAAGAAGCAGGCGAGTATAATATATTAAGAGGGTGGATCTTGGAGTACCAGGACTGAATTGGATTCTAGTCACAAGTTTATTGCTTTCACTTCATTATGGGGGGTTTAGTTCCCATAAGACTCAGTCTCCTCATATGTTACATAGGGTTGTTAGAATCAAAGAAGATAATGGGGCACCTGCGTGGCTCAGTTGGTGAAGGGTCTGCCTTTGGCTCAAGTCATGATCCTAGGGTGGCATTAAGCCCCTTGTAGAGCTCTTTGCTCAGAAGGGAGCCTGCTTCAATCTCTGCCCCTCCCTCTCCCATCCCCATACTGTGCTCTCATGCTCACACACACACACTTTCTCTCTCAAATAAATAAATAAAATCTGAAAGAGAGAGAGAGAGAGAGAGAAGATAGTGCATGAGGAAATATTTTTAAAAACTTCTAGTACAGTGAAGTTGGAAGTATTATGATTTAGAGATAGAAGATGGCGGGGAGTAGGGGATAGGCATGCTTCACAGCATAAGGGATCTTTGAGATTGGGCCTAACGCATGAGTGGGAATTCAGGACGGGAGGTGTAGAAAACAGAGACAAGAGCATGGCCAAAGGTAAGAGATGGTTCGGAGAACAAAATGCAGATCAGTGAGGCCAGAAAAAGGGGTACCTGAGTAACCCTAGTGGCAACTGAGAATTTTTCCAGGAAGGAAACTTGGAATTGTATCAAGAAAGGTCTCAAACCTAAACCTAAAGAGTTTGGACATTATTCTCTAGTTGAGTAAAACCACTGGAGGTGTTTGAACGAGGAAGGAGCATGATCAAAGGGGTTGGTTTTTGAGTTTTTTGGGTGGTGGTTTTTTTTCCAGGGTTGGGCAGGGAGGAAATTTGGTTTGAGGTATGTATTAAGTGGAGAATAAACAGACAGCAAGGCCTAAGGTCCGGTATCAGTAGTGGAAAAGAAGGGACATGAACTTGAGACATATTTTAGAGGTGGAAAAATGAGAATTTATATCCAATTGAATGGGAGGTAGTGGTGAGGAGAGGATAATTCCGAGGTTTCTTACTTGGGATAGCTGTGTGGAGTGGATGAAGATGCCATTAACTACAGAGATTAAAATTTAATCTGCAGGGGAAATGGCTTGAGGCTGTTCTAGAAACTAAAAATTGCTCTCTTCGACAAGTACAGAAGAAGCAGCATGCTACTCTCAGTATATTTTGGCTCTTAGTGAAGAAGTCCTATGATTATACTCATGAGATATTTATCACTGTATTTTACTTGAAACAGTTTAGGCATCGGAGTTAGAGATCGTGAGTTAACAGAATTAAATTATAAAATTTATTTTTAGTGGATTTTAGTGGATTTTATTTTGTTTTATTTATTTAATTTTAGTGGATTTTATTTTGTTTATTTTATTTATTTAATTTTGCTCCAATTGATATTATGTAAAGAGCAGAGTGAGGGGAAAAAACTGAGTGTCTGGGAATGTAATGTGTTTGAGGTGCCTGACAGGCAGATGGCATGTTTGTGGTGTTAAGGTTGTTGGTCACATTATGTTTAGAGCTCACAGAATTGTTGAAACTGCAGATTGGAGAATTGAGTGACATTCTTTTTACAGTGGTATCAGTAGCCCTTCCAGGAGCCTCGGTGCCCTCAGATGAGCCTTGAGTGAAAAGGGACCAAGAATAGGAATTGAGGAATGCCTGTATTTCACAGGCCTGCACATACAGTCTTCTTTACTAGTGCTTTTACCTTGGGCAGTGGGGACGGACATAGATCTTTAATAATATACAAATATACTCTTACATTGGGTTCCTTATAATATGAATCATATTGGAGATAATTATCATACACAGATTTTTAATGTTAATGTGTCAGTGTTAAGCATTAGAGATAATGTTTCTATTTCATTAGCAAGCCAAATACAAGCAATAATAGTGAGAACTCTGTCTTCAACAGTGCTGTCTTTATCTGCTGTATGTTTAGTCTTAATTCAAAGGCCACAGAAACTAAACAATGCCTCAGCTTTTTATTCTGTGGTGCTATTTTGAGATAAAAATCTTCGGCCATTGCTATGATATTCTAGACTATATTGGGAGTAAATCCTGAAAACGCAAACTCTTCTCTAAACTATACTAGGAATTCTTCATTGAAACTATGTTTGTAATAAATTACCTTCCTTTGACATGTAAAATTATTCAAATGTTTCCATATGGCAATGGTTGGGATATATATCTTTCTGAAGACTCAAAATTTTATCTTCTTCCTTGTAGGTAGCTTCTTTAGTTAATGGTCCCAGAAATGAAGTATGAAATATTTTGAACTGTATACAATTGTATAACTGTTATATAATTTTATTAATTAAAAGAATGGTATATATATTCCAACATCTCAAAGTTCAGTTTTTTTATCCAGAGTTGGTATATGAAAATTAGATCCAGATTTTTCTAATTCTTAATACCATAACAAAATGTTTACTGATTTTCATTTTTAATAATGTTTTTCCAATAAAGTTGTCAAATATGTTACTTGCACAGACCTGGAATTCATCAAAGGTAGGGATAGTATTTAATTCATATTTATTTCCTTAGTGCCTGGAATGATGCCTGAAAATATGCAGAGCATTTAGGAAACATTTGTTGAATGAATGAATGATAAAGATCTTCTTTTCCTGTGATACTTGATTTATTTGAAACACATTATATTAGGGTTCTCCAGAGAAATAGAATCAATAATATATATACATATATACGTGTGTGCGTGAATGTACACACACACACGTATATATGTATATATCTATATATAAAGAGAGAGAGAGAGATTGATTGCTTACTTGATCGATTATAAAGAATTGGCTGATGTGATTATGANAATGTACACACACACACGTATATATGTATATATCTATATATAAAGAGAGAGAGAGATTGATTGCTTACTTGATCGATTATAAAGAATTGGCTGATGTGATTATGAAGACTGACAATTCGAAATATATCCAGAGTAAGTCAGCTAACTGATGACTCAGGAGAGCTGATGGTATAGTTCTTCTGGAGGCCAGCAGGCCTGAGACCCAAGGAGAACCAATGTTTCAGTTCAAATCCAAGGCCAGGGAAAATCTGATGTGCCATTTGAAGGGCACTCAGGCAGAAGGATTCTCCCCTTACCTGAGGGATGGTCAGCCTTTTTGCTCTGTTCAGGCCTTCAACTGATTGGATGAAGCCCACCTGCATTATGGAGGGCAATAGGCTTTATTTATTCTAGTGATTTGGATGTTAATCTCATCTAAAAACACCCTCACAAACACAGCCCAAATAATATTTGACCAAATATCTGAGCACTCTGTGGTCCAGTCAAGATGACATGTAAATTTAACCATCATACACATTAGGACACACTACCCATAATTAACAAACATTATAAGTACAGCCATTTAAGCTTACAGCTCTATCCTTGAAAAATGTTTTAAAACATTTTAAATATTTTCTTTTTGACTATACTTCCAGCGCTCTGTATTATGTTGTGGTAGGTTTTTGGCAGTGTGATCATTACCTACCTCATCCTTTATGAGACTCATTTCGTTTAAAGTGTTATTTTTTCCCACAAAATATGCTCTATTTTGTTCTGAAATACATTCTTGCTCATAATTAATCTAAATTACAAAATGTTCCTACTTTATTGAGTAACATTTCACTCTTACACTGAAACTGTTGTAAAAGGAATCTGTTTTTGTTTAATTTAAAAGTTATATGTTAAATGGTTTGGCAGTGTGTAATCTATGCTTGCTTGATTCAAAATAGTATCAGTCCTGTAGAAAGCCAGGTTGATGAGTCCATTACCCACCAAAGTCTAAGAGAGTTTAGCTGCTAATGACTGAGGCAGAATGACATTGCCGCAGACCTCCAGTATCAAAAGGCAGCTTAGAAGTTTAGTTAGAATAAGAGATTTTCTTTATTGGTAGAATTAAATTGGCTCTTTTGCTCCAGAAGGGAGGTTTTTATCTAAGATGATAATTGTCTCAGGCTGTTTTAGGAGAGTAAATTACTCTATTTGCGAACTAAGGAAAATGTAGAGGTGGTAGATTAAGTAGTTCGTAGTAAATTAGTCATAAAATGGTATTCATATGCCATCCCTTTAAAAAATCTGTAAATTGTCTGAGTAATCAGGTATAAGAGCTCAGTCAAGAAAAAACACAGTACACATTTTTGTACTAAAAATATTTATTTTTTCCTTTTCTTTGATCCACTTGGTATTTTGATGTATTTGGTTGATAGGTAAATCAACTAACTTTCTTATTTTTTAAATTTAAATATTTATGTGGCCCTTCCTGAAGTTATTAATGTTGAACCCAAAAGTTCATGTCTGACTTCGCCCAGCAATGTAGACATTGCTGAATTTAATTAAAAAAAAATTCAGCATTAATAATAAAAGCAGCTAGGTTGTATTGACTGCTTAGAACATTCCAGTCATGTATACTGAGTCATGTGAGTGGTTTATTAAACAGGTTGGGCTGACAGAGGACAAACAAGAAATAGTCTATTTTTTTTAATTTATTTTTTATTTTTTTTAAAGATTTTATTTATTTATATGACAGAGAGAGATTACAAGTAGGCAGAGAGAGAGGAGGAGGCAGGCTCCCCGCTGAGCAGAGACCCTGGGATCATGACCTGAGCCAAAAGGCAGAGGCTTTAACCCATTGAGCCACCCAGGCGCCCGAAGGCAGAGGCTTTAACCCACTGAGCCACCCAAGCGCCCAGTTTTTTTTTTTTTTTTTTACTTACCCCTNAGGCAGAGGCTTTAACCCACTGAGCCACCCAAGCGCCCAGGTTTTTTTTTTTTTTTACTTACCCCTGCCTTACCGTGGATCTCACTGCCCCACCTCATGACTGTTTTTTTACTTTAATGTATTGGAATCTTATCATTTTCAGGTATAAAGCAAATGTAGGCTGTTTGCAATACAAATTTTTTTTTTTTTTAAAGATTTTATTTATTCATTTGACACAGAGAGAGAGATCACAAGTAGGCAGAGAGGCAGACAGAGAGAGAGGAGAGAGGAGGAAGCAGGCTCCCTGCTGAGCAGAGAGCCCGACGTGGGCCTCGATCCCAGGACCCTGGGATCATGACCTGAGCCGAAGGCAGCGGCTTTAACCCACTGAGCCACCCAGGCGCCCTGCAATACAAATTTTAAACCTTGCATCCATTTGAAAGGTTCTCCTATCTTTTGATCAGGAACTCTGAAAGCCAGTAATGAGAGAGGTTAGTATGGTCCATTTCATTGTTTTGTTTGCTCCACCTCTCCCCGCCCCCCACCTACTCTGTCTCCTCGGAGGTCAGGGCAAGGGAGGAGGAGGAACATGAATGAAGGAACAAAGACCCATTTCTTTAGTTCTTTTAAATCTGCCCGTATGTGCCCTTTGTTATGTCAGGCATCCAGATGCTAGCTTTCTGTTACAGATAACATTTGTATGTTTTTCAAACACAGTCTTGCTTGCTCATCACCTTTTGTATACCCCACCATGTTAATTGCAGCATGTCCCAACTGAGGCTCTAAACCTGATCACTTGTCATTCTGCTGCCAGCTCTGCCCTCTGTATTACACCTCTAAGTTCTTTCTGTTGCTGTCCGCTTGACCCCGCAGGCAGCCCCCTTGAGCTGGATCCTTTCTAGAGAGTTTTCACTGGCTATCTGCTAAAGTGTCTAATTTGCCATGGAAAACTTCATGCATCCTTGACCCACCCTGTTGCAGAAATGCAACCACTTCTCTTTTTGTTCAGGTATCACAGGCAGCTCCACCCAAGGTCCTACCCTCAGAATTCTCTGACAAGAGGCAGGCATAGATCCCTATCTTTATGAATACTCTCAGGCTCAGGGAAAACTTTGCAAGTTGTTTGAAGAACTCTCTCACACGTTGCTTCTCGGTAGTAGCATGGGAGATACTAGGACTGTTTCAAGAATTCAACAGGCAACCAGCCTGGGAGAGACCTTTGTGAGTGACCACTTCCTTGCATGCAGCACAGTTTAAGAGGGAATTGAGATGACACTTCATTGTTCACCGAGTTTCCCTGCAAGGATTCCTTTTTTGTGGATCTCATTGCAGATCTTTAGTCTTCTCATCCGGGCTACTGGGAGTGATGGTCTTTGGATTGGTTTTACCATGGATATGACTGATAACTTATTTTTCATTGTCCTTAGCTTTGAAGATTTAGCTATATTCCAGGAAAACAAGAAGAGTCCCACTTCACACTTAATTATATTCATTTAAGGCTCACGTTAACTCTATGAGGAAAAGTGGTGTTTATCATCCCTGTTAAACCTGAGGAAACTGACGTATAGTTTCATTATTTGCCCAAGGTCGCTAGCTTGTCCAAGGTCACTCAGTCCTAAGTGGCTGTCTAACTTTTATCCACTTTAGTATATTGCTAAAACAGAGTAAGGCAGAGTCTAGAGGATGAATGAACCAATCCCCTAGATGGTGCCTCAAACTGCAGAACAGACTGTTATAATACCCAAATGTGTCACTTCTCTAACTCTGTTTCCCTTTCCAAAGCTTCAAAATTTCTGATAGAAATGGCATTCATTTCTTTTCCTTTTTCCCGTCTTAAAATGATTCAAACACTTCAAAGTTAATTGCTAATTTTCATGCTGAAATCATAAGCATCTTAGAAGTGTTATAATATTTCTTATTTGGCTGTCTCAGTATTGCATAGCATACACCTCTTGGCAACCATAAAAATACTACAATAGGACTGTTTTAAAAGACAAGGAGAATCAAATTCTACAAATGACAAAGAATTTAAAATTACTCTAACAGGTTTTTTTGCTTTCTGAATTTTTAAAACAAATATTATTTTGCAAACTTGGAAGTTTATTACATTAACACTTTATGTGAATTTTTTTCCCTCAGAAATTAAACACTTCTTATTTGTCTTCTTTCTTCCCCCTAGGAAATTGTTAATCATACTGCTATAGTGACATAAATCTGCTACTTGTTTACTCTCAGTACCATCCAGATACATTATAAATACTGCATTTCTAAAATGTATCTACTTGTAAAATGTAAACTTGGGGATTTGGCTCCAAAGAACTGTCTTATCTCAGGTGTTTCGTTCTATTATGCTCATGTGGAGCTTATATTTAGCATTACTTGAGTTGCAGATTTATTTCATCTTGCCTAGCAGCATCAGCTATTTCCTTCTGCTGGTTCCAATTATTATGATTATTTCCAGCCTGAGTGAAGTTTGGCAAAAGCAAATATAGAAAGGGAAAGAAAAGAATAGGCTATTCCCTCAAGCTAACATTCAAGCTTATCAGTCTTTATTTAACTGCAGAAACCATTTATTAAATATTTGGAGTTAGCAATTTAATATTGATTTTGGTCTTCCTTGGTGTTGCAGACATAAGCCCAAGTATGTGCAGGGCACAGTTTAGCACTAGGACACATGCTTTCTTGCCTCTGACAGATTGGGCCATTGTCCTTTTCTATTAGTGAAGCTAGAGTGAAGATGCAGTTGTATTTGTTGAGTTCTGTGATATTCCTTGCCCATGTAATATGTAAAGAAATAGAGGTTATAAGCACATATGTGTCACTGCATACAATATAAACAATATTTATAGTTAGGTGCCCAATTACATACTTGGGTGTTTTTGGAGACCATGGGGGTACTTTTCTTGTCATTCATATCTGGGGCTCCAGAAAGTTGTATATTGAGGTTGTGGAACTGACAGTTGGGTAAGAATCAAGAAAGTTGTTCACATAGGTTGCTTTATTCCTCCATGTTTCTTTAGCAACTTTATGGCAAACACAACCCCCCCCCACACCCACCCACCCCCATCCAGTTTTTCCTTTATTCTCAAGGACACAAGGGATTTAATAAGAACCTCTAAGAATTTGGCTCATTCTAATAAATTTGCTCTGAAGCTTTTATATAAATTTGTGAATTCAGCAGGAGGGGAGAATAAAGTCAATAAAGGCATCAAATTAGATGCTGATTTTGTGCAGTTGCTTCTTTGTCATTTGTTTCCATATAGTGCTGATTGCCAAGGCTAACTAAAAATTCTACAAGCCTTATTTTACCACTATGAGGTAGAGGAATGACTAAATGGAGAAGACTGAATTATTGATGTACGTTTAAACATTTTAAATATAATATTTAGAAATTAAACCTAAAATTTCCTATTTATTAACTAAGAATTTATGTCAAGGATACATGCATTCTTTGCAATAAATACCATGGTTGCCTCTTTAGAAAGTTATTTTATTTTATTCTGAATTTAGCTTAAAAACAAAATACATTTTAAAAATTTTCTGAAAAAAATTTTCTGAAGTATTCATTGATAGAAACATTGTTTTATTATCTAACACAGTTTTTTAAGATTTTACGTGGACGGCATTTTTGTTTTAAGTTATAACCCCATTTTTAAAAAATCGTTGAACTTGAAAGAAAACAAAAAATCATTAAACTTGAAAATAGTCATTAAGGCCAATTGCTGAATCATCTTCATTGGTAGACTTTTGACTCTGTATTCAATGAGATTATTTTATTATTGCTTTATTAGTGAAAAATCAATTCTAACATATAGAATTCTAACATATATGGAAAATATAAGATTCTCTAATAAACTTTTGGAACAAATTTTTTTTCAATTTATATTTTGCCTTTGTTGCTAACTTCCAAAAAACAACACAAAACTCTATAGAAGGTAGGGAGCAGAATTTTTTTTCTGGCAGCCTTGTAAATTTTGCTAAGAAATACAGAGAAATAAAAATGTTGCTTTTTTTATTTATTGACTTGTCAATGAGACTTATAGAACAACATTTATATTCAAGATTTATTATGTACTGAAACAATTTGATTTAATTCAAACAAAATGAAATAGATTGAAAAGTGTTCTGTTGAATAACATTTTTTCATAAAAGATGGGGAAGCACTTTGGTGAATGGAAAAATATATCCTTAATTTATGAAGTATTGGAGCTGTGGATTTGGTGTCAGGGATATTTACATAGACTTGGTGAGTATATAAAGAACTCACATAAAAAATATAAACAGGTCATTTCTCTTATAAAACTATACATAGTCTACTTTTATTATTGCTTTCATAATTGATAAGCAAGGCATATTTATAAAGTCTTTATATAAAACATATCCCAAATGCTATCTAAATGTTTAAACATCAGAAAATATAGAAAACTGGATGTTTTTGTGCTCTTAAAAGTAAGCCTTTCAAAGGACATGCCTTTAGCAAATGGGAGCAATGGCAGTTATACATTTTCAGTCGGGTATTAGCTGATTTGTCATTAAATATAATTCCACAAACAGATGCAGTACAGATGTATTTTCAGTTACCTGTTCATTTGTTTAGCACTCAACTTCTGAAGATTTTGCTGATTATTCCTCGATGAACAAGAAACATGAAGATGGTGATGATTATAATAATTTTGAATTTTAAAATTTGACACTTGATAAATCTAGTCATTTTTTACCCTCCTTGTATATTTATAACCCACCAAGAATAAGGATAGGCCAGGCTGTTCATAAATAATGATATTGTAAATCATTTGATCCAACCAAGTAAGCACCATTATGGTAAGATGGTATCTTGGCAGTAGTAGTCAGAGAGTACAAGCCATTGTTACAGGACTGTAATGTATTTGAAGTGGTTTATACAAGTACTATTTCATTTTAATCTTAACTCTTTATTTCTACAGATATTCAAATTATCACATTTTCCTCTGAAGAAAAGATTTCTTTATGAATGATAAAGGCAGACTTCTCTGCCTATTTTTGTTTAGTGAATTTATACAGATATATGTTCAGACCTAATTTTCAATCTGGCAGATGCCAAATTTTCATCCAGTCCTCTCTGACTAGACCCAGTTCCATCTTTTCTAATTGTTCTCTGTATCTTTCCATATGTATGCTCTGCTTCTTTCTTTAAAAATCTACAAGTCAACTTAATTTCCATTTGGGTAAACTATGCCTCCTGATTTTCCAGTTTCTTCTAATGGTGTCATTGTTCCCTGGTTCACCTGAACTGGAAACTTGGAAATCTATGTCATCTCTTCTCTTTTTTCAGACTCCTTAATTTGTTTCATTCTGTCAGTTAGATCTTGGAAATATTTATCCTTGTTCTTCCTTTCGTTTTCTTCTGTTAAGACTCTATATGTGTCCCTTTATTTCTAATGTCTGTATGTAATACAATAGCTTCTTTTTTTTTTTTTTTTTTTAAGATTTTTTATTTATTTATTTGACAGAGAGAGATTACAAATAGGCAGAGAGGCAGGCAGAGAAACAGAGAGAGGAGGAAGCAGGCTCCCTGCTGAGCAGAGAGCCCGATGCGGGCCTCGATCCCACGACGCTGAGCGGGCCTCGATCCCACGACGCTGAGATCATGACCTGAGCCGAAAGCAGAGGCTTTAACCCACTGAGCCACCCAGGCGCCCAATACAATAGCTTCTAATCTGGTTTCCTGCTGACAGTCTTTCCCATGCCTTACCCATCCAGCAAAGGACTACCAAATAATCAGCCTAAAATAACACTTAGTGTTGTATTCCTTTTTACTCTTTTTTCCCCTCCCCTATTAAATAAATCCTAAATGCTTCACACGACATTCCAAACTCCCCACCTAACGAATTTCTACATGTATTTGATACCATCACCCTATGTATACACTGCATCTCAGGCATGCTCATTTTTTATCTCCATCTTTTTGTTCCTTCCTCAGCCAAGAATATTGTTCTGCCTGGCTCTAATATCACCTCCTTCTTGAATGATTCTTTGATTGTTTTAATTAGAAGTATCTTCTAATGTTATCTCCATTCTTATTTACCTCAGTCTTAGGACACTTATAAACTACCTTGCAAAATCATTATTTATATCATACCACCTACCTACCATTCCATAGAATTCTTAGGTTTGGGGATTCAAGCTTAAATATTTTTGTAGTCCCTTTCATTGTTGCCCTCACAGAGTAGGTGCTCAATACTTATTGAACGAAGAAGTTATCTTTTTCAAGACAGGAATGAATTTTTGTGTCCTCAGACTGCTAATTTTGATTCTGTATTGTATGTAATGCATTTCTGTTGGATAACAGACCATATTAATATTTTATTTTTTGGGCACCTGGGTGGCTCAGTTAGTTGAGCGACTGCCTTCGGCTCAGGTCATGATCCTGGAGTCCCAGGATTGAGTGCTGTGGGCTCCCTGCTCAGCAGGAAGTCTACTTCTTCCTCTGACTCTCCTCCCTCTCATGCTTTCTCTTCCATTCTCTCTCTCTCTCTCTCTCTCTCTCTTTCTTGAATAAATAAAAATTTAAAAAAAAGTTTATTTTTAAATGTTTCCATAATAAAACTTTCCAATGAGAAGATAGTGAAGTTTGGTGGGAGTAAAGCATTTATTTTTCTTTTTTGTGGTATTAAAACTAACTGCAGAACCATTCAGGTATTCAGACTGAAGTGACCTAATTTTCAAAAATGCTTCAGAACACAATTATGTAATATGAGTAGTGGAGAAGGTGGGGAGGCAGTTCTAATCAGGAGAGGGGGAGAATAGATTTGTTGTATTTGCAACTTAAGATATCATTAACATGGACCGGGATTTTCCATAATGTCTGGGTCTGTAGCTCAATAATAATTTCTTTAAAAAGAGTAAATTCTAAGGGGAACTTGTTTCAAAACCAAGGTGTGAAGAGTTCAGCTCTGACATTGTGCACCCCTGGTTAGTTTGACAAATTAATGGAGGTAGAATATAAATGCCTAATTTTCTTGGACAATCCTAGTTATATATGCAGTAATTTTTCAAAACACTACACTTTAGCAGATAAATAGCTAATGTCTTCCACTGAACTTAAGAAGGAAGAGTTAGAAGGTGTGGGAAAAAGAGAACCTTCCTAGTTTTATAATTTCTGAGAGCCTGAAAATCATTTTTTATCTTTGTTTTAGCTCGCTTATATATTACAGTAATAATCTTTTATGTAGGTCTGAGAATTTCTTCCTTGAAGATGGCAAGGAGGAGAATGAGGAGGTAAAGGGGAGTAAGGAAAAGAGAGGTGGAAGATTGGAAGGAGAGTCTCATTTAGTCCAGAGCATGAGTTTTTGTTGTAATGATCTGTGCATTTATTTTTGGAAAGTGTTCAGTCAACCAAATTGTTAGAATAATACTTTTATCTAATAATTCCCATATTGGAGTTCTGCAATTGTGAGTTTAGAGTATAGCTAATAGGAGTTGAGCAGGCAGCTCCATAGCAAAACCTAAAACACTGGTTCATAGGAGTCCATGAATCCACTCTCAGTTTGGGGTCAAGACAAAGGTGCATAATGTTTTTGAAGAACATTCAATTAGATTCTGTTAAACACAATAGATTAAACAATCATTTGTGTGTTTCTTTGAAAGGATTCTTTCTTTAAAACAATACAGTATCCTTTATTCAAGTCCAAACACTGAGTTTCCTGGTGCAGCTTTCTTTTTTTTTGTTTTTACATTTTTTTTAATTTTTAATTTTTATTTTTTTATTCTTTGCCCCAGGGGTACAGGTCTGTGAATCATAAGGCTTACATCTTTCACAGCATTTACCAAAGCACAAACCCTCCCCAATGTCCATAACCCACCCACCCTATCCCTACCCTCCCACCCCCCAGTAACCCTCAGTTAGCTTTCTTGTTGTTAAATAATCTGCACAATGTTTAATAGCGCAGAGACGCAGTGGTTGTTGGAGCCTCTATCTGAGGGCTTTAGGGTTTTCTCTTTCTCTCTTTCTTATGTCTACGTGTGTAATTTGTCAACATGTTTCCAAGCAGATATCACAGGACACAGGATTATAACAAATGTTATCAGGTTAATTTCCAGTCACACAATTCAGACAACATTAGACTCGGGCAATGATATGTAATCAAAACATTTGTGACCTCATATTTTCTACAAGACCATTCTAACTAAACTAATATATATATAGTATACATATATATGTATTTATATATCATATTTGCTATTATATTTATATATATTTATATATAATATATAGTATATATACTATATATATTTATATATGTGTATTTTTTTTAACTTAAAGACGTTAGTGTTCTATTTGTGTGAGAATACCGGAAACACCGGTAATTTTGACTTAGGTCGATATCCCTTGCACAGAGCCTTTCAGGTCTGACGCAGAAGCATAATAATTATCTAGAACCCAGAATGCTCCAATTCTTGGTTCTTCTATCCCCATGAGTGGTTGTAATCCTAGTGTCTCAGTCAACATGAGCACATTTGAAATAGCAGGAGAAATGAGAGAAAGAAGGGGCATATTTGGCCATATCTTAGTGAAAGTTTCCAAAAGAGAAGACGATACACTTAGTTTACATCCTATTTGCCAGAACTTAGTCTAGTTGCAAATATTTTTATTATAGATTGTAATAAAAATATTATTTTTATTATAGATTGTAATAAAATATTATTTTTATTATAGATTATTAAAAAATCAAGAATTCCAGAAGCATGAATAAAAACAAATATTTAAGTGTAATATTATTATATTTACTTTACCTGATATAAGACTGTGGCATAAGGAATGAAACAATTTGCATGATTCAGCCCAGATTTTAAAACATTATTTAAAAAATTCTTTCCCAGATAATTCTTGAATATTTGATTCTACCATTATTTCTGTTCTGGGAGATGCGATTCTGTATTTCTATTGTGCATTGGCACTAGTTATGTGACCTCAGATTTTCTGAGTGACAAAACAGATCACTGGTTTAGGTGATTTTTAATATTCTGTGATTTATTGACTGTCTCTAATATGCAAACCCAGTAACTTCTTAAGGAAAAGCAATATTTTATGTTGGTATTTCCAGTGCCTTGAACATGGTTTTCTGGGATTGAAAAACTGTAGTTAAATGAATATGCATAGTGAAGATAATTATCTGAACTAAACTGATACCACTCCTAACTCTTAGTTCTATACCGTTACTTTCTTTGCACTTCTATATGATAGCATGCATTAGTTATGATATTTTCAAGCTCAAGTTACTGAAATCCAAATCAAGCAGTCATAATCCATAAGGATATTTATGATTTTATCCAACAGGAAGTCTAAAGATAGGGTAGACACCAGGATTGGTTGATTGAGTGACTAAAAATATATCTTCTTTCCATTTCTCTGCTGTGTTTTCTTCAGTGATGGCCTTATCCAAAATACATAGTGAAAGAAATAGCATTAAGTATATAATGTATATCATAAATATCTAAATATACATATGTTTAAATAATGTTTCTAATTTTTTCTTAAAAGGCTCTTCTCCCCACTGAAGCTGTTCTTAGGTTGTATCCATACTTAATTTATACCCTTCACGCAAAACACATAATAGAGATTGAATATTACATCTTGGAATTATTTCTGATCAGGTAAAATTTATAAAGTATATTTTGTTATGGTTAATATTGTGAAATTAAAAGAAAATTTTGAAATCAGGCAGATCCAAGTTTGGATCTTGGACAACTTACTGGTTCTAAGTGGTTGTGTCCTCATTTCTAAAACAGATATTTTAATGCCTAATTCCTAGTGTTGTTAAAAATTGAATGTGATAATCTGTTTTAAAATAATGTAGTTTCTTGTTGGTTGTTTACAACNGATATTTTAATGCCTAATTCCTAGTGTTTTTAAAAATTGAATGTGATAATCTGTTTTAAAATAATGTAGTTTCTTGTTGGTTGTTTACAACAATTTCAAAACAATTCTGAAGACACTTACTAAAATGTGCAAATATATATATTTATGTGTGTCTTTATATTTGGTTCCAAGAGAGTACTATGATGTTGGGAAAGATTATAGTTATGATCAAGCAATTTATTTGATATCAGTATAATACATTTTTGTGAATTTATTTACCTGTCTTTTTTTCTTTTCTGTTTTATATTTTTCAAGCATTTTTAAAAACTTATTACAGTAGTTCAAATTTTAAAGTTTTCACTGATACACAAGAAGTTGGCTCTGGTATGGGAGAAAATAATTCTTTGTGCCAACAACACCCTACCTTTTGTTTTACCATTATACAGGTTTCTCTATCTACCTTGGCATTCTGTATTTATTGCCATTGAGCAGTTCCAAGTTTAGTTTCTGATTGAGCCTTTGCAGAGTCAGGCTGTATTTTTGCGCACTGGGAACCTGGCCTTATTCCCTTGAACAAAATCTGTAGTAGAAAAACCTTCCTAAATAAGATCAAGCAAGCCAAAAAACAAAAAAACCAACCAAACAAACAAAAAAAACACAAAGGCAAGTTTACTTATTTATATCTTACCGTTTGAAACTGTAGAAAGCCATGAATCCAGCTGAGCTTCATTTTATTTTGTTACGTCAGTGTGAAATGCTTAAGATGGTTTGAGTTTATTACTATCTTTTNTTGTTACGTCAATGTGAAATGCTTAAGATGGTTTGAGTTTATTACTATCTTTTTTTTTTTACACTCAGAGAAACAAATGTGTATTTCTGTCATTTTGGGTGTTTGTTTCTGATATACTGTTTGTATTTTTTTTTATTGTGTTTGGTATTATAATTAAACTACATAAAATATCTGAATGGGAGAGTAACATATAAAGTATTTTGTAGCTCAATATATATCTGATATATGTGATTACCTCAAAGCATACCTCCATGATTTGGTTTGGGATTAAGACACCCAAACAACAAAAAAACATCAAAAACAGACAAATAAAAGATATCCAAACAAAGCAAAAATTCGTGCACCAATAAGCACAGAGGAAATTATTTAGGCAAGGACAAAGAGTGCTAATTTGGGTGATAGAGTTGAGCTGAAAGTGTGGAATATGGGTTTAAATAATTCCACTCTATTGCCCAAAGGGTCATATAGTATTTATTAGCATGTCCATAACCAACTAATATTATGGTTGTGTTACTATTTCAGAACTGCCCTAAGTTATTTCCTTTAGCACGACTAGTCCTGAGAGCCTGCTTTGTCTATTTCACCATCACTCTTCAGATACTGCATTTGAGCACAGCTGGCTTGTGTACTGCAGTGGAAATAAGTAGGCCAGGTTTAGAACAATGAAACATTCCTATTTGTTTGGATCTCAGTGAAGGCTGGGTGAATTCAGACAGGAAGAAATATAAGAATAAGAAGACACTAGTGTAGAAGTCATAAACTATGAAAATCATCATATTGAAAATGTACAAATGTACTTACTAGGTATGAAAACACATGTCTTCTATCTTTTGTCACTCAAGTATTCAGCCGTTCAAACTACCTAAATGTTTTAGTCTGTGTTGTGAGTGTTTCCAAGCATATGCCTTTCATGGTATTGAGTATAACTTTCTTTTATATACTATTCTTCTGATTAGGGCCCACCATGTGCATGGGGACAACTGTATTGCCATTTAATAGAACGACTTCTACAAGTAGATATTGTGATAGGCAAAAAATAAGCAAAATGCCACAAGTGTTTGTCTAGTTTTTTAGATTAGACCAGATCCTGACAATTGCTGGCAATGATGAAATGTTCCTGTCAGCTGTATTAGCCAATACCTTCCATGATTTCTTTCATCGTTGTTAATGAAAGAATTTTAAAAACAAGATAGAACTGTCATGCTAGTACTACACTATCTGGTTGAAGTTTTTTGAAGTCTCAAATTTGGTGTTTAATCGAATAATTAATTTTATTTGTCAAAAATTATTCTCTCTGGTCCCCAACTTGACATAAGTGAAAAATCGGACCATTCATAAGTATTTGTTCCTTTTGGTTCATTAGAACAAAAATGATAGCAATAAATAACAAAAAGCATCAACTGATAGATATTATTAGACCTCAAATCTCCAAAATAACTATAAAGTAGATCATTTCAGGGTCCAGACTGAATGCATTTGTTTTTGAATGAATCATATTGTAAATGCCTGATGAGACAACGGGTGGGATGGAAGAATAAAACACAATGCCTTCTATGTTCTGGGCTCAAGAACTTCTGCTGAGGCATTGTATTAGCCCCAGCATATTTTGAAAAATTAAAACAGGTGTTCCTCATAGTCAAGAACAGCCCAAATATAGTTATCAGTCCAGATCTCTAGATATCTGTAATAAAACTATGAGTTATCTTTCTTTCATTTGAATGGGATATATCTCACAACTCCAGCAATAAAAATTATCTGACTCTTATTGGAGTTAATTTCCACGGATACTGAGTATTTGATGAGTATTTAATTAATTATTGCTAATTAATTAAGTAGCATTTGGGGTGATAAATATCAACTCTGGTTATTATATTTCCTAAACTATACTAAACTTTACTAAATTTGTACGTCTCACTCTGCCAAAATGGAAAAAAAAAAGAACATCTTAACCTCAAATTTATGAAAACAAGCTGGTTTATTTAGGGTCTTGTTGAGTAGCGATTGCATTAGTGAGGCCAGAAAGAAGGTTTGCGTCCCATGTAGGCCATTTAGCTTTGCATTGTAGACTGCTCTCTTCCTGGGACCTTTTCCTGGACATATACATGGTGATGAGCAGTGTGGGAGCGTAAGAGCAAATCCACTCTATCCCTTGAAAAACAGTCCATTAGATGGTGGCTCAGTGTTGTCAGCATGGGTTACTTAAATATTAATTATGTTGGCTGAAGTATAAATTTTCAAAAGAATGTTTAAAATCTAAATTCAGGGTGCCTGGGTGGCTCAGTGGGTTAAAGCCTCTGCCTTCAGCTCAGGTCATGATCTCAGGGTCCTGGGATCGAGGACCCTGCTTCTTCCTCTCTCTCTGTGTCAAATAAATAAATAAATATAAATAAATAAAATCTTAAAAAATATTTTAAAAAAATCTAAATTCATTTTAATGTGTCCTCTGAAATAGTATATTATTTTAGACATTCAGCATTATTGTGTAAGACTTTGCTCTGTCAAAAGCTGTACTTTTACTTAATAAAAAGAAACATCTGCTACATATATAAAAATGCATATGATATGAGTAATGGAGTTTTATACCTATCACCCAGTATCACAGGTTTGAAACTTTACATCTACCATAAGTTATTCCTTGATGTACTTGCTGTGAGTTAAAACAATACCCTTTCCAATGTACATAAAGTGTGATTGTGTGTGTGTGTGCACAGGCACACATGTGTATTTGTCTCTATTTTTCAACCTCTATCTAGGTAAAGGCTCATAATTTTCATTATAAGGAATTTCTCTTATTGGATATAATTCAAATATTACTTGCCTCACTTCTAAATTATTACAGTAGCTTCCTAATTGGTATCCTTTGTGTTTATCTTTGTTTTGTAGATCACATTGCTGCCATATTCATCTTCCTAAAAATAAAGCTTTTATCAGAGTACTTCCCAACTCAAAATCTCCATTGCCTCCCATTTCCTAGAACAAAATACCCAAACTCTTTCCTCAAACATTCAAGGCTTTTACAGTCTGTCTTCAATCTACTTTCCTAGTTATGTCTCTCAATACCTGTCTTCCTGAACTTATCAGAACACCTCTGTTACCAGAGTTTCGTTTTACCCCCAATTACATTTCCTTTGCCTCTTGCAACACTTTTCACACATATAGATTTGCAGCTCAAGGCACACCCAGACCAGAAAATGGTTTTACAGTATCAGGTTCATTGCTGTGCTGCAGTACTTTGTCATGAGGCCAACAACAGCACGTGCTACCATTGGAAGCACACATAATGTCACAGAAGAGGTTAAGCATATGTGACTTAGACAAGCAGCTCCAAGACTCTGTCTTAGACTCCTCAGCTCTCATTGACACTCAGTGTTATTGGCTCCAGTTCATACACAGCTTCTACCTAGTTTTCCATATGACTTGAATATACTCTTTACACCCTCCCCACTATACTACCTTTGTATGATATCTCTGCAGGTCTTTTTGAAATGTGTTCCTTCTAAATTGGGCTCAATTCATCTGGCCCTTGGGTAATTTGCCCCAAGATTTTTGTAGTGTCACATGTCTCCTGGATGATTGGTGCTTATGGGAAAATAGAACCCCTACCGAGCCCTCAAGATTGCTATTTCCCTTAAATTATGATTTATCTGGCACCCTTTACCTCTGGTTTATTTCTAATTTGTGGTTCCAAAAGCTTCCAAACTTCTAGTATTTCTGGCACTCTGACTTATTACTGACCTCTGACTGCTGCATTTCCCCACACTGCTTTGAGTCTGAACATGCCTACTCCGGGGAAGTCTATCCATGCATCCCCTACTGCACGAGAGCCAGATAGGTCATTAATGAACCCAGAATGTTAACTATGTCTTATTGCTCCTCTTTTCTCATGCTACCTCTTTTCTTTAAATATCATCTCCTTCTGCTTATTTTAATCCTGACTGTGCTCTTGATTTTTAACTTATATCTGTGTCCTTCATGAAATTTTGGTTACCAGCCCAGCTTCTAGTGATCTCCTCATAAGAGATCTGGTTTTTATCAACAAGAGCACTGGTGCTTTGGAGTCAGACAGAATGGACTATAAGTCGGACATTTTATGCTATTCTCTCACACTCTGATTTCTCACTTGTAGAATATTAATGATAATAGTAAATGGTAAAATAAGAATAATAAAAAGAAAGATGGTAACAATAATACTAAAGTCTTCTTGTAAAGATCAAACAACACATTGAATTTATTCAATAAATATTTATTGAGCGCTTACTATAAGCCAAGCACCATAGTGGGGATTGTAGGTGAACGAAATAGATAAAATCATCTGCCAGTACATCGGCTGTTATTACAGTAATAATGTCAACCAGATTTATTGTGGTAGGACTGTGACATTTACTTTCTTTGTATCTCTCAAACTGTTAACATGTTCCGTGGTACCCAAAGGAATATTTTGTTTGTCTATCTTCTATTGTTACATTTTCTTCTCTGTTTTAATTTTTTGATTTTTATTGATAATGTTTGATTTTATAACATATTCATACAAGCACTTTTGAGATCATCAGTAATAAACAGAGCACCCCTTCATTTGTGTAGAAACTTTCTATACAAACTTGAAGAAATTGAAGCCATGACACTGAGTTCTTATAGATCCACATTTGATGTTAACATTATTTTAATGCAATAAAAAGAAAAAATAACAACAGAAACTTTTAAGTGCATATGATGTCAGGGTAGGGTCTGGCATTCCCTGGATTTTTATGGTTTGAATAAAGATGCTTGAACTTTGGAGTTCTTAACAAAATATTAGTAGATTATGAATTTAACCATGATGATGTCATCTTGGTAGCATATGTGCAAAATAAAGTACAGGCTCCATTGAAGATTTTATTTTAGCCTGACTCATCCATGGCTTCTTGAGCTGTAAATGCTGATGCTGTAATATGTGCCTAGAGAAACCACATGTTTAATTACCCTGTCTGAAATGCTCAGTGCTGTGTTTGTTTTCTTCACTTCCACATTGATCAGAGAAGAGATGAATAATGTTGAAATAGAGAAAAGTGAATTTGATACAAAATACATTTAAGAATCAGTATTGTTAGGAAAACAAATAGAAATCCTATGGGGTTTTACAGTGGCTGTGTATATGTGATGAGTAGGGGTATTGCTGGGAATAGTCCACACTTTTAAGTAGTTGCTTGTTTTCATAATAGGCTGATTTTAATGGCATTGGTTATATTTTTAAAGCAGTAACTTTCTAGTATTATAGCATTTTAAACTTAATTCTCTGAGAAAGGATGGAGACAGAGGTGTGTATTTGTGTGAGCGTGCACAATCCTTTCCTCCTTCATATTATTTCAAAATGCAGTTATTTAAAGGTCAGTTGATGCATATTTTGCTCTGCTTTCTGGGACAATAGAATCAGAGCATGCTTTCCACAGAGTTGCTCAGATAAAGATCCAGGCTATCTAAAATTAGGTTAGATGGTCCTGAGCAAAGAAATCAAAGCTGCCTTATATTTAGTTCTACTGGGACATCCCACTGTGCATTGATGTAACCATAATATGCCCTCCTGGGCCAATATGGGCCACCAATTAGCTCCCTGCAGTAGATCTTTAGGTACATGTAGGTGGACATTTTATTGGAGGGGGGAATATCTTTTTTTAATTTTTTATGCTACCAGAGAGTACTAAGATTATTTTGAATCTTTTGCTCAAATTTTTCATGTCATCTATTTTCCAACATAATAATAAAATAGCCTTTTAAGAGCTTTGTATTTAATCTTTCAATGATAATAAGATAAATATGTACGACAGAGAAAATTTTTATTTCATAAGAAATATGTTTAGCATGAATAAGGAGATAAGTTAATATTCAATAAATAGCTCAAATACTCTTATAATTGTCTTGTTAATGCTTTACTCTTTAGGGGTGCCCGGGTGGCTCAGTCATTAAGTGTCTGCCATCAGCTCAGGTCACGATCCCAGCGTCTTGGGATGGAGCCCCACTTTGGGCTCCCTGCTCAGTGGGAAGCCTGTTACTGCCTCTCCCAGTCCCCCAGCTTGTGTTCCCTCTCTAGCTGTATCTCTCTCTATCAAATAAATAAATAAAATCTTTTAAAAAATGCTTTACTTTTTAATATATTATATAAATCTTCAAAGACAGCTTAAAATGCAAAAACAAAGCTAATTTTTGGACACCACACAAAATTGTCTCTTGTCCCTTCAGTAAATACATTCATATGATAATTTGGAGGATTCAAAGCTTAAAGCTACAACATTCTTGGATTTTGTCCCTACTTAGGCAGCTTGGGGGAAATAAAGGAAAAGCATACATTCTTTTTCCTCTTCCTTTCCTCTTCTTCCTTACATCTTTCTAATAATCTTTTATTTTCTAACAAGACTTTTAAATTTTGTCCTCACAGTAGTATTGGTTAAACAAACTTGTTATAATAGTCATCATGTCAAAAATGAATATTTTAGGAAGATCAGCATCTGTTTTCTTTCCGTGTGAATAATAATCTATCAAAAATATGAATGAAAGAACAAGAATAGGAAATGATTAGTGAACAAAATATAAAGATTCTCATTCACTTTAAAATTTTAAAAATTATCATTAAAAAATTACCTTAAGAGCCATTGACACTTCAGGACAATGAAGAAACAGTAATAAATACAGGAATTAGAAATATAGTAGTACATTTAACTAATGATGAGTCTCTGAGGGAAGCTGGATTGTTTATTTTTCTAGGAATGGTGTTTAGATGGCACTGTTTTTTTTTGTTGTTGTTGTTTTATTTTTTAAAGACTTTATTTATTATTTGACAAAGAGAGACACGGCGAGAGAGGGAACACCAGCAGGGGGAGTGGGAGAGGGAGAAGCAGGCCTCCCGCTGTGAGGGGAGCCCAAAGCAGGGCTGGATCCCAGGACTCTGGGATCATGAACTGAGCTGAAGGCAGATGCTTAATGATTGAGCCACCCAGGCGTCCCTAGATGGCGTTGTTAATTTTTCCTTATTTTTGTGTCAAAGCTAACACAAAATAAAATGTATGAACTGAGCTTATGTGTAATTTTTATGGCTATTTGATAAAATATTATTTCACGGGTATTGAAACTTCTCACTTTTGTTTCCATCCATGGGGCTAATGAACTTAAGGGTGAGTATCTAATTAAAGAATATATTGGTCAATATTTATGAGCAGGTTTACAGGATTTTATTTAGAAACATATAATCATAAAGCTGAAAGAGGCTTAGTAGGTCTTCATTCTAGTACATCCTCCTTCCCTGTGGAGAAACCACTCCCAAAGCACTAAAGGTAGTAACTGAAGTCCTTCATTCCAAGATGACTGTGACCACAGCTTTCATGTTGGACAGTTCCATTTGTCACAGACTTTCATAGTAATGGTCTGAAATTTATCTACTTGTCTAAACTGATTGTGGTTCTGACGATAATCTGAATATATCCAGTTTCCCAATTTTGGGAGTAGGAAGGAAGATATTTAAAGCGAATATGTATGGACATCCATAAGTGTCCTCATTTCCTAGCCCCATGGGCTACAAGCATTATTATTTTATCTCTGGTTTTAGGGAGTGATACTATAAAATCATGACTATTTCTCTAAAGAATGCTGTTAGCATTAAGGACATGTTTTGATCATCTATAATTCCCCTTATTTATTTATTATGTAACCTACATAAATGCATCACATCTTCATAAGCTTTATTCCATTTCAGATATTGAATTTCATCAATTTTAAGATATGACATTATTTTATCTATCACTATGAAAGAAAAAAACCATGCTGCTAATTAACTTATGATAATTAACTTTATGTCATTTAGAATTTTTATTTTATACTTATTGGAAGATAGGTTTTGGAACTACTTAGGNCAATTCTTTTATGTCATTTAGAATTTTTATTTTATACTTATTGGAAGATAGGTTTTGGAACTACTTAGGCAATTTTTATGAAGTATAATATATATATATTCACATGCAAAAAAGTAAGATGTACATGAAAACCTTAGGTGAAATATCCTAAATGCCTTGAATTGAGATTCTAAATTTTCTAGTTACTTTTCTGTTTAGAGTCATTGATGTCTACTTTTTTTTATAGTTTTGTTTTTACATTGAGAATTATTAAGAAACAAAGAATTTTTGTAGCAGCTTTTATTTTTAAAAAGGAGAGAACAAGAGAGAAAAAGAAAGCTCCACTGTTTCCATAACTTTCTTCCAATCCACTGGATTCCATTCTGCAAGGTGTTTTGTTTTGTGCGTGTATAGACACATTTAACTATGTCACAAATGCAGCAAGGATGATAATAATTTAAGCAGAACTTATTTCAGGATCAGGGGCGTTAGAATGTGAAAGGTCTGTGTATTAAAATTGACAACAAATATGGTAGTATAATTTAAACAACTAGTTTGAATTAGTTCAGCATGACAGGATACAGGTATCTTCTATACAAATGTGTCTGAAAAATGATCAGTTTCCATTCTTCATTTGCCTGTGAAGGCAGTTTCCCAAGGGCCTATGCCCTTTACAGACTCCTCTGTCACAAAATTCTGATGCCCTTATTGAAGATATGGTATCTAAGATATGGATGCAAAGATGTGGTACTCATGACTTTGGTAAATTGAGCCTTAACCATTATATTAAGAGATACTTAGGACATTCAACTCTCAGTTACTTTCATCGGAGAACTCTGATTTTCCCAGTGCAAAGAACAGCTTTGGAATAAAGTCATTAGTTTTAGATTCCAGGCTACTTTCTACAAAGTAAAGGAATTATAATACAATGAATTAGATATAGCGTATGGTGTGTCTATGCAGAAGTGATCTTTTTTTTTTAAGATTTTATTTGTTTATTTGACACAGAGAGAGAGAGAGATCACAAGTAGGCAGAGAGGCAGGCAGAGGGAGAGGGGGAAGCAGGCTCTCTGCTAAGCAGAGAGCCTGATGACATGGGACTCGATCCCAGGACCCTGAGATCATGACCTGAGTCGAAGGCAGTGGCTTAACCCACTGAGCCACCGGGCATCCCCAGAAGTGATCTTTGAGGGGAACTGCTTTATTCATGTAAGTCGAAAGTTGTAAAGGAGGCAGAGTTACAACAAATCAAAACTTATGGACCTGTGAATTTCTCTTATTCATTTTTAACTCCTTATTATGGAAAACTTAATCACCCTTAAAAATAAAGAGAATAGGAAACAATGTATCCGTGTACCCATGACCTAGTCAACAATTATCCGTATTTTTTCAGTTTGTTTCCTCTATTTCCACTACTCTTCTCCCCCTCTGGAGTATTTTAAAGTAAATGCCAGGTATTAGGGTTCTGGACCCAGTTATAGTATATGGCAGGGGGCAGATTTCGACACACATCCAAGCAATTCTCTGGACACCAGCTGGTGTCCTACATTCAACTCATTTCTGACTCTGTCTAGTTGGAGCATTTCACAAAACTCAGGAGACTGTTTACTTACTAGATCACTGGTTTATTATAAAAAGATATAACTCAGTAACAGCCAAGTGAAAGAGATGCATAGGGCAAGGTATGAGGAAAGGATACAGAGCTTCTGTGCCCTTTTCAGGTGTGTCAGTGTCCTTGTGTCTCCACCCATCACCAACCTAGAAATTCTGAGCCCTGTCCTGTTGGGTTTTCTTGGAGGCTTCATTACATTGACATGATTGATTAAATCATTGGCCAGTCGTCAATTGACCCAACCTCCCAGCTCTTTCCCCTCCCTGGAGGTTTGTGGGTGAAACTGAAAGTTACAATCCTCTAATCATACTGTTGGTTCCTCTTGCAATCAGCCTCCATCCCCAGGTGTTTTCCAAAAGTCCACCTATCAACTTAACAAAGACCCCTGTATAGCTTTCATCACTTAGGAAATTCCAAGGGTTTTAGGGCTCTGTGCCAGAAATAGGATGAAGAACAAATAAAAATTGCTTACTATAAATCACAATATCACACCAGGCTTCTTTTATTTTTACTATCTATGTCAGTGTGTTTAATTCACATAGAAGCACATTTTAGACATAACATCACCTTGTCGTTATCACAACTAACAAACTTATTACTAATTACCTAATATAAAATTCACATTTCACATTCAGTATTTCCTAATCAAATTTCCCTGATTGTCTCAAAGACATCTTTTGAAAATTTTTTTCTTCCTTTCCTCTCTCCCCTTTCTTTCTTTCCCCTTCCTTCCCTCCCTCCTTTTTCCTTCCTTCCTTTCTCATGAATCACAGACAAAACAAGGTTGAAAACTGCACTGGAATATTATGTTTCTAAAGTGTTTACTCTCCATCATGTATAGAGCAAATTGGTGTACCTAATATATATATATATATATTTTTAAACATTTTATTTATTTATTTGACAGAGAGAGATTACAAGTAGGCAGAGAGAGAGGAGGAAGCAGGCTCCCTGCTGAGCAGAGAGCCCGATGCGGGCCTCCATCCCAGGACCCTGAGATCATGACCTGAGCCGAAGGCAGAGGCTTTAACCCACTGAGCCACCCAGGTGCCCAATATATATGTATTTTTTTTAGAAAATAAAGATAACAGTGGATTTTGGGCCAGGAGATTTGGCTTCTACTAATAGCCGGTGTCATCAGTTATTGAACAAATTAGACTCAGTGAGAAAAAAGCAGATAGCAATATTTTTTCTCACTGTTATGCCTTGAAACAAGCTCTATGGATTCTTTCCAGCTCCTAGTTTTCCTCCAAGTTTTCTAGGAACTATTAGGTATTAAAAATAAACTCTTTTCCCCCCTTGCGGTTAAATAGTCTAATGCAGTCTAATATACAGTCTTACTTATAGTTTTTTATATCTGGTGCTGTTTAACTGCTCTGTGTTTCAGATGCTTAAATGTTTATTGTTTTTCTTATGAAGTGCTTTTGTGGATTTTTCTGATATTTTTCCACCACTGGAGACTGCCAGATCTCTGACTGGCAATTTACACCTTCTTTTCAGAATCTGTCTTCCCAAAAGAGCTTCCTCTTGGGGCTCTCTAATTTTAGAGAGTCTTCTTAGGAAGAGTCCCTTTCAATCAATTCTCAAGACAACCTCTTTTCATGAATCCATTAGGTCAATGGGAAAATGCATATATCCTAATTGGGTCCAACACTGGATGTATAGGTCTTTCCCAATAGTCTGGTCTCAAAACTCTCTTCCCCCACGTCAGCCTCATACAGAGGAGTTCTTAGAAGTACAACCACCTCTGACTACAGTAAGCGTAGACTTGGACTGAGTTGAGAAAGAAAATCTTGACTTAAGGTAAGAAGAGAATGATCCAGTACTCCAGAAGCCCTTTCTGTAAACTGATATTATCTACCAGTTTTTCACTCAGAATTCCTCATGAAGTCACAGGCTTTTTTTTTTTTTTTTTTAAATACTGTCTGGGGATGCCTGGGTGGCTCAGTCAGTTAAGCATCTGCCTTCAATTCAGGTCATGATCCCAGGGTCCTGGGATTGAGTCCCACATCGGGCTCCCTGCTCAGCGGGGAGTCTGCTTCTCCCTCTGCTCCTCCCCCTGTGCACGTGTGCGTGTGCTCGCTCTCTCTGACAGATAAATAAATAAATAAAATCTTTAAAAAAAAAAAAGTAGCATCTAGATGTGAGTAATGAGCCAAAGTGGATTTACATTCTCTAAAACTATCCTGAATAGGTCTGTTACCTAATGTTCTCTGCATCTGGAGTCTGTAAGAAGGAAAATTCACAATTAACATCTTTGGGATCTAGCTATATTGTTTAAACTTCATTGGATCTATTTTCTCAAATGTAAAATACATTCAGAGTTAAGCCCATTGTTAGACCTATATTCAGCGAATGGACAGTGTGCCATAAAGGAGACACACCTAAACATACTTGCTCTACTAAAATTGGATTAGCAGTGTTAATGGAAGTAAACAGGTTAGGCTGACCCTTGAAAAGAGGGAAATGGAAGAAGAAAGAGTTGTTAACCAACCAAGGTGGGTACACCTTTCAGCTCTGTATCCCCCACAACTCTTAACAAAGTAGCAACTGTTCAATAAATATATTTATATATAAATAAATGGCCAAAGATGTAAAGATTGGGGAACCATCTACTTATAGCACTGAGGAGGTAGATTTTTTTCCATATTTGAAAATGAAGCATCTGGATTCTTTTTTTTTTTTTTTTAAGATTTTATTTATTATTTGACAGAGGGAGACACAGCGAGAGAGGGAGCACCAGCAGGGGGAGTGGAAGAGGGAGAAGCAGGCTCCCTGCCAAGCAGGGAGCCCGATGTGGGGCTCGATCCCAGGACCCTGGGATCATGACCTGAGCCAAAGGCAGATGCACAACGACTGAGCCACCCAGGCGCCCCTGAAATCTTTTTAAAACAAGTAGATCCATTTGCAAAATGACCAGTCAGTGTCAGAAATAGGACCTCTGGTCATGTATGAGAGTCAAAATAAGAGGCCAAGGCAGGAATCATATGTGTGAACTTTAGCCTTGACTACGTTGTCTACTCATCCGACCTAAGTAATTGGAACTCATCAGTTCTTCCCTCTGTGCCACATGTTGGTAGAAATCAACTCTGCCAAAAAGACAAAAGAAAAGTACTTGTGAAAAGAAAAGAGGTAGAAGAACAACCTGAGAGGAAGGTTAAGGGCAAGAAAAACCAGCCTGTGTCTCTGCCATGGTGCCATGATGCATGGTTATAATGTATGCCTTTGTTGAGCACCCACAAAGTATCCATTATTTACAAGGTACTATTGAGGTACCTTATCTTAAAGGTCATTGTATTCTTGATCTTTGTATCATAAATCAAATAACTTAAGTATATTGTTTCACCTTTTAACAAATTTTTGCCAACTCTTTGAAGAATGATAGCCATTCTTTCTTCTGATGTCCTCAGAAATTTTACATATTCTGTTATAATGTATTCCTATATTGGATTTCTCTCCCCAGTGATCTGTGAGGCTATCACTAATAACAAAAAACATTATAGATCAATACATTGAATGAGTGAATAAATTAATAATGGATAAATGAATGGTATAGACATGGAGCCTGAGTGCTTCAACTGTTGAACAGACTGTATACTGAAGGGGAAAGTGTTTCAACTTGGAAAATATTATTGGCTGAGAACAGTGGGGGTTGGAGTAAGAAATTTATCTGAGGACATGAAAGGGGATAAGAAAGAAAGCAGAAACAGGGTAATCTCATATAACAGCACCACATTGAGGGAGGATGAAAGAAGAGAGAACTGACGCAAAGGACTTGGTCCAGAGCCAGTCCACATTAGGGGCTCAAGCAGTATGGCTGGCTCTTTTCTCATTATGTGCACTTCTGAGGTATAATTAAAGGAGTGGCTGGTCCCCAACAGCCAGTTCAGTTGTTAAAAGAGGTGTTTGTGGCACTGGCATAATTTGGTTCAGTGTAATTGCTTTGTTTACTGTGATGGTTTTGGTGAAAAAATAAAAAGGACTCGGATGAATCAACAAAGGACTTTTATTCACAGCACTTCCTGACTACTAAAAATCCTACCACCTTTATATGGGTGGGCAGGATTTTCCATCACACTTGCTGGTAGATATATAGAAAAATCTCCTCCTTTGTCTAGTGGACAGAATGGGAACAAGGAATTGCTTGGGAACTAGGTTTATTTGTATGGGGATGTACATTAGTGGTCTGGAAGGAACAAAGCTGCATATAAGATCTTACCTGACTGCAAGATTGCTTTTTAAATATAGATTCAGCCATCCTTATCCACATTCATTCTTTGAATGGGAATTCAGATGGTTTAATAGTGAAATTGACTTGTTTTCCAAGTTGTGTCATGGCCATTGGCAATATGCAGGACTATTCTTATCTCTCAAATGGTGACTTCAGAGGAAAATCCAAAATATCACACTGTGTTCTAAAATTCTTTCATTAGAGATTCAGTCATTCTTTTGAAGTTTTGAAGATATTTCCTTCCTCAGGAAGCATCAAATGAAATATAAACATGTCTAAAATGGCAGTGACATAAGCCTTTACTTTTGGCTATCCTTTTAGGGCCGTAAGCCCCAAAGGTAAGTCCAGATGGATATTTTATAGCTCAAAAAATTATAGCTTTTCAGATTCTGAATGGGCTGTAAAGATTACTGAACCCATTGCCTGCAATATACAGTTGGGGAGATTGAGACCCAGAGTGGCAGAGTGCTACCCACAAAGTTATAGAACCCAAAGCTAGTGCCACATCTCCGAACTCTCAACACCAGTTTTTTCTGTATGTCACACCTTGGTAGGGATCAGTCCTCTGTCAAGAGGACAAAGGGAAGGTACTTCTAAGGAGAAGGAAGAGAGTGATCTGGGGAGGAAGAACAATCTGAGAAAGGACAGTCAAGGGCAACAAAAACCAGCTTATAACAATGCCAGGATGCCTGGAGCTTGCTTCACAAGGGAACTTAGCCATGCCACCTGGAGAGGTCATGGCAAGCCAAAATATAGCCCTCAATTTCAGCAGCATAAAATATGCATATTTTATATCTAATGATAATACTTTTAGTTCTTTTGTAGTAAATAATTTATATATTTATATGTGGAAGAAATATATATATTATATACATAAAATATATATATTTGTGGAAGAATAGAGAAATATGTTATTTAGAATCAAATAAAAAAGAATATAAAATTACAAAACTTGTTTTTTTGTCATGAATAGCACTTTTCTGATAAGGACCGTTTGTATTAAATAGACACTTCCAGTGAATAAGAGCCTGATTAGTAATATAGCACACTGTTGCCATGAGTCCAGATACCCCTCCAAAGACTGTCAACTGCCAACACAGATATGTTTATCATGAATATTGTTACCATTGTGTTGATGATATCAAGCAAAGGCTAAAATAGACATTTCATTAATTGACCAAATGTGAGTATCTATAAAATTATGAAAAGGGAAATAATGGTGACCTCAAATCCAGTGATCATACTGTGTGGTTCGGGGGTTTGTGCGGTGATAAATAAATATTTATATACATATACATATGTATATATATGTGTATGTGTGTATATATATATATGTATATATCTTTGTTAAATTTAAATTCCTTTGTTTCCTAGGGACACAACATGTGAATTATTCTTAATTCATATTTTTAGCAGTAATTTTGACTTCTAAGTTCTTATAAATATACATTGCAGTGAAATAGCTTCATATGATTCTTGGAAATACTGAACAATATCCCCTCAGGGTGCTTTTTTCACTCAGTCGAATGAAAAAAAAGATGAAGGTCAATATATCACATTTCCCTTAATTTGTAAACATTCTAGTGTGGTCAGAAAAATACAGATCTAATTTATGGAATGAGTGGTTCTTATTTTTCAAGTGGTGTTTCACAAGTATATAAATCATTATCTTAGGAAATAAGTAAATAGCTACTTTCCAGAATGAATGGTAAATTGATTAAAGTTTTTATCTTTTGTAAATACTTACACTGAATTTTAATTTTTAATGATATTGATTTAATGAAAAAATATATGCACATATGAAGTGCTCAAATTTTCCTTTTCTGTTAGTTAATATTTATACATTGTTCATATATTTTTGATTGAAGAGCTGGGAATTCTTATAGTAATATAAAAGACTTCAGTCAAGATTCTACCGTTCATTTTGAGGAAAGAGGTATTTGTTTTCTATCTACTACTAACTTAGTGTGACATGAGTTTGTATTAGTTTTCTATTGCTGCAGTAACAACCACAAACTTAGAGGTGTAAACATGACAAATTTGTCTTACAGTTCTGGAGGTCAGAAGTCCAAAATGGATCTGTGTGGGCTAAAATCAAGGAATAGATCAATGGGTGTGTTTTTACTGGAGGCTCTGGGGGAAAGCTTGTTTCCTTGCCATTTCTACTTTCTAAAAGTCATCAGTTTCCTTGGCTTAGGTCCCTTTCCTCCGTCTACAAAGCTCATAACGTCAGGTTGGTCTTTTTTACACTGCTATTTCTCTCTCTGTCTTCCGATTCTCACTTCCACCCTTAAAAAACTTCTGTGATTACATTGGGCCCATCTAGACGATACAGTATAATCTCTCTATTTTTTAAAAAAGATTTTATTTTATCTGAGACAGAGAGAAAGAGAGTAAGTGAGAGTGGGGGGAGGAGCAGATGAAAAGTCAGATTTCATTCAAATGAAAATTATTTTGAACAAAATTCAAAATACATCCACATTCAAAAAGCATATTTAAATACCATATTTTGCTTTTTTCCTTTGATATGCATTCAAACATTTCAGCAATTAGCATATTGTTTAAATTGGAAATTATTTTTTTCACCTAATGGAATATGGTGATACAAATCCCATGAAATTGATAAAGATGACTAGGCAATTTTATGGTATAGGAAGTAATGGTATTTATGTCCTTTTGTTTTTATGGAAGGCTAGTCAATTCATTGTTTCTTCTACACAGGTTATCCAGTCAGTGCCAACTGTTGAGCAGGTGGTTCTTCTCCTTGGCATCTCTGTTGCTTATAGCCTTCACCCACATCTTCCTTTACTCAAGAGGGAAAATACCTTGGTAGTGAAAAACCATGTGACATCACAGTATTTGTGCACATTAAGCATCCACAATGTGTACAGAATGTGCAAGGTGCTGTTGGGTGGAATAAAACAAAAGCCTGTCTCACCTTTTCCATTTTCATGTTCTTCACTTCCTAATTATTCCTCTCAAACATTGGATTCAAAAAGAATTCATGTTCAAATTTTGAAGATCACAATTCCTCTAGATTTAGTGTTATCAGATTTTCAGCTTTCATAATATATGAAATATATTATACATGAAACATTACATATAATATCAAATATATTACATCCTAATTTAAAATGACTACTAAATTTGATTAAACTTTGGAAAACCTAAGGAAAGCACTTCGAATACTGACTGTACATAATAAACAACATATCGAGCCAGTAGTAGTAGTGGTGGTGGTGGTGGTAGTCATGACCTGATGCCTTAATTTTATTTTGATGACAGTGTGAAAGTACCACCCAAATTCCTGTATGCATTTTTAATTATATCTCTATTTATTTTTCTTTCAACACTGTGATTCTGCTCATCAAATATTGTATTCTAGTCATCAAAAAATAAAAATGAAAGTATGTTTTTAAAATCTAACTGTGTCAGGGATATAAAATGTGTCTATTATACTCTAATATAAAATGTATCAATTTTACTGTGATAACTTTGGTGACACATAGTAACTACATCTCTTATGCTAAGTATTTTCTATGTATATAATTGTCAAACTGCTATATTGTACACCTGAAACTAATACTATATGTCAACTATACTTCAATTAAAAATAAATAAATAAAAGCAAAAAAAATCTAGTTATGTCTAATTTATACTAAACATTTAAATTGATTAACTTTTGGCAGTCATTTATTAGAAATGTTGTTCTTTGTTTTTATGAGAAAAAATGCTAAGTATTAAAGATTAAATTGACTTAGGGCATATAGAGAAATGATAAGACCTGTGAGCTTTATAATTCTTTGCTTTCTCCATTGTAAAGACTAAAATAATTTGATACTCTGGTTATTCCATGCTGTATTAGATACAATGGGAATGATGTGTTGTGACATATAACCCTGTCTTCTTCTTGCCTTAGGATGTTATCCATTGTGGAAGAACTTCTCCTAAGTCTTTGTGAAATTTATACTGAAATAATCCACTTTATTAATGTCCCCAAGCTCATGTATGTATAGCAACCTTTAGTTTAATAACATTTCAGGTCTCAAAATAGAGTATTTGTGGTGACAATCACTTTAACGTTATATGAAAAGAAAAGAACACTAAGGTTAAATCTACTAAAGATATTTTGATTACAGACATTCTCTGAGAATATATATATTTTTTAATCTTTGGCACCTCTATTAAATTCCCAGTTGCACTGGTGGAAAGGAATAGTCATTTTCCTTTTTTTATTGTGAATGTATCTGACGAATGTCACTTTTTCCTAAAGGTAGGTGTGCAAGAATATTATGTAAATTCACTGAAGCTTGTGTCTGACACTGTTCAACCTATATTTCTTTAAAGGGTTTTCTTTGGATTTTTATCTGAAATAACTCAGCTTTTATTATGTAGTGACAGTTGTTTAGAGTGACATGCATTGTCTGTGCATGTTAAACCTTGGTATAATATTTATTAGTTTTAATTTTTTTCTGGATAATGCTCAAGGCACTAAATTGAATTCATCTTAGAATCCACTATTTTACCTTAATTGTTTTAGCCATCTAGTATCATTTTAAGTCCTTAGATTAATAACCTACAGACTTGAAATTTAGGATTTGAAGGAAATGTGGATTCCTCAGTTTGTTTTCTTCCTTGGAATCACACCATGCGACATCCCCCATAAGTTCCTGTTTTACTTCTTTCTGGTTCACATTTGCTCTTCTGGATCGATTTTTTTTGGTACTAAAGTTTGAATTTGCCTTGTGCTTTTGATATTTCTCTTTCACTTATCATCAATTCTTTTGGATATACACGTTTCTCTTTAGTCAGCTATTTTCTCCCTCCCTCATGGTAACAACAGATCATCATTTTTTTCTACTAAATTTTATAACTCACCCATACTTTTGACATGTACATTTCTCTTCCACTACTCCTTAACTTTTTTTTTGATAAACACATTTCTGTTTTTGTTACTTTTTGTCCTCATTCATGAAAACAACAGATCTTTGTTTTATCCTAGTTCTTCTCTTTCTGTCTTTTGTCTCTGTAACATCTCTTATTTGTGCTTTCTTTGGAAGTTTAGACATTCTTTTCTAACTTTGTGGTGATTTCTGCTCGGTATTTTGTTCTCCATATCTTAATGATATATGTTGACATATTTCTTATTTTATTTGTTTTTAAAGATTTTATTTATTTATTTGACAGAGAGAGACACAGCGAGAGAGGGAACACCAGCAGGGGGAGTGGGTGAGGGAGAAGCAGGCTTTCCCGCAGAGCAGGGAGCCCGATGCAGGGCTGGAGCCCGATGCGGGGCTCGATCCCAGGACCTCGGGATCATGACCTGAGCTAAAGGCAGACACTTAACGACTAAGCCACCCAGGTGCCGCAATATATTTTTTATTTAAAATAAAAATTGGTTTTGGCTCAGGTGGTGATCTCAGGGTTGTAAGATCAAGCCCTGTGTCAGGCTCCATGCTCAGTGTGGAGTCTGCTTGAGAGTCTCTCTCCCTCTCAGTGCCTCTCCCATTCATGCTCTCTCTTTCTCTCTCTCTCTCTCTCAAATAAATAAATAAGTAAATCTTTAAATATATATATATATACACACATATATATTTTATTAGACGTTTGTAAAATGGATTCAATTATACATTGTTTCTCATTTATAATCATTATCATGATAGTTTCATTTTCCTTAGGAGATATACTGGGAAAGGAATAGTGCACATGAATAGCTTATGTTTTTCCAATTCTAACAGTATGCAAATCATTCAGTAGTAGTAAACTTTAGCAGTGGTGAAATCCAGGTTTCCAGGATAGGCTATTTCTATTTATAGCTTTTGAAATGGAGCATAATATTAGCTATCTCACAAAAGCCATGCCAAGGTGAATAAATGGAAAAGCTTTATTAAAAGGCTTAAGTGTAAAAATATCATTTAAGTGGTGTTATAAAAGTACCTTTTTAAAATCTACTGTCTCTCTGAAAGTGGCACATATGAATTTAAAGGTTCATAATATAAAAATATGCAAATATAAAACCTAGACTTTATATGTCTTTTATATGCTATATATAGGTGCAAATCCAAAGTTATTTGGATCTAATTGCTTTTAAAAAATGAATATATTGTATTGTTCTTACAATAAATGTGTTTGGATCTTAGGACTAATTTAAAATTTATATTTTAGAACATATGGATGGTTATATTTGTACTTTTTGGCAGAAGTTTCTTTTCCTCCCAAAATTGAGTTTTGATTAGAGAAGACTTGACCCTTACAACTGACCAAAATTTTCACAAAAGAGAAACCCATAGCAGTGTTCTTCAAACCAGCCTCTTACGTGGATGAGAAAGCCAAACCAGGAAATATGAAGTGACTTGTCCATTTCACATAGCAGCTAGAATCAGAGCACAAATTAGAACAAACAAGTTCATGTGATCCTATTTAACCTATGGTTTGGAAGGAACTTTTGCATTTACATCAACCTCTTCTTGGAAGTAAACAGTTGATGCTAGAGATGGAAAAATTCATCCTGAGGTATAGGGACTAGTTAAGGCTAGGAGCCAAGGTAATACAACTTTCAGGGTAAGAGCTAATTAGTGCCTTGGAAAAATGACCATGTGGAGGTTTTCTTTATAGTAGCAATTCATACATTAATTCCACTTCAAGATTTATCTTTACTAGCCTCTCATCAGTTCTGAATATACACATGGGTATGAATATTGGATCAAGTTTTAGAAATGCAAAATTCATCATTGTGATTCCAAAGCAATTTCATTTTGTACTGTGATTACATTTTACAAATAACATAATGATTTTACCCCTGTTTTTGTAAAACATATGTATGGATACTTCTTTTGTCTTTTTCTTTAATGATCAGCTTTTCTAAACCAAGAAGCAAAACCATCTCAAAATCATTGGTAGTATTGTGCCACAAGGAAGGGGTACCTGGACTGTTAGAAGACCGTAGGTATTTAACAAAGCTGGCATAAGCATTTGCTTTCTACTTTTTTTGTATCCTGTGACTCCCCACAAAGTCTTATCTTTTAAGAGGAGCTTCTAGCAAATTGCAGTAATAACTGATCAAAAATTTAACTTCCTTTTCAGCTCTCTTTTGGAGCATCTTTCATATAAAAGGCTGAATGATGTTCATTTCTATTTTCCCCACAGTCCTCCACATGGGACTTTACATATAACAGACACTTATAAATGTTTGCTAAATGTGGATAGATGAGCTAACGATAACTATGAGAGGTCCTTATATAGCCCAAAAGCAGAAAATTCAGACCCTGAAAGATCTAGAGTTGATTATATTGTCTTTTTTTGGAAACTCATTAGCTATGAATTATGGAACCTGTTTATTGACAAACTTTCAGTATCCCTATTTAGCCTCCCAACCTATGAAGCAATTCTCCTCTAACTATTGCTTATGGTTTTCAATGCAGCCAGATCTCCATTCTTCCATTGATAGATAACTACTGCCCACAAACCACTAGTCCCGTTTCTAGTAGCTCTAGTTGTTAAAATGTAGTTAAGGAAGAGCTGCATTCTTATAACTTGCCACCCACTGGCTAGAGTTGTATATTTTGATTGAAATAATATTAAAACTAGCACCAGATTGTAAACCTCTAACTGTTTTAATTCATTTGAAATGTTTTTCAAATCCATTATCATTCTGCCTGTAATAACTTATTTTACTCTAGTATGTTACTCTCTGTACTCTTCTCTTTGTATTTTGCCTTCATTTAAATCTATTAAATAAGGATTTATGAATTCCAATTATAAAAGTAGTACCCTTATCAATACAGAAAATTTTCTTTAAGTATATACTGTGATAGAATTTACACAGGAAATTTCAAAGTTGCTAAACTATCAGAAACTTTATTCATTTAGATGATTCCATATAGTCGAATACACAAGACTGGGGAAAAAAATCACTTATCTTCATATAATATTATTTGGTAGCTTAAATTATTTCTTTTTTGTTGTAAACTACAAAGGACTCCATTTCTTTGCATTGTGATTACAAGGTCATTCTTGCTCCAGAGTGGAGCCCCCTAGAGGGTAATATGATGTGTCTCTTATCAGCACAAAGGATATTTTAGGCTCTCAAAAATATTAGATCAGTCAATCATCAAGGATATTTTCTCTGACCCAGTTTACTTAAGTGATTTATATGGAACTTAAAAGTTTAGTGTCTAAAATTACTCCTGATATTGAATCTGTTTTTTTAATTTGTTTTAAGTCCCATGAAACTCATTTAAGTTCAGAGCTTCCATGGACTTAAAGGCCTAGGTACCATGATAATCTCTATACAAATACAACAAAGAGCATACTACAACTCTTGAGGCATAGAGGGAAATGTGCAGGGAACCACAGAGAAACCATAGTGGAGATAGGGTACTATTTGAATTTTTGTTTCCAAAGGTGAAGCATCTAATAATAAGAAAAGTGTTAATGAGGATTGCTATCTTTTTCTGAATTTATAAATTATAGAAGTTGGCCAATGCTATCTGAACACATTGTTAATCCTTTGTTATTCACTTAGAATTTTGACAGAAAAAGTTAAATTTTGACGTGCGGAGAAGAAGTACAAGATTTCCTGATGTATTTATGAATAACACTTGAGTAGGTAAAGCCCATTGCTTTCTTCAAACTAACTCTTAACATTTGCATGGCCTGAGGCAAAAGTTCAATTGGAGGGCCACATAAGTCAAGTCTAAATATTTAAAGTCAGAAAGCAAGCTAACAAATCTGTTAAATTATATATGATCTGTCTCTTATCTTAACCAATACAGCTTTGCAAAGACTAGAAGGCCGTGTTCAAATTAAGAATTTTCTGTCACCTTGTAGTTTCATGCAAGAATCAAATTCCCCACTATTGGTCCATGGCTTGCTCCTTTTCTCTTTCTATCCTGACTTTATCCAACACGACAAGGGAACTCATAGGTACTCATATGGGCACTTAGCCTGCATGGCCAATCTCTGGCTATACTCCTGACCCTTGACCAAATGCCCCCATTTGGTCTTCCTTGGGCCATAGTTTGATGTGGATACACAAATGAATGAGGTTCCCTTTAGGATCAGAATGGACCTGAGGAAGATCCTTGGAAGTAACATCAAGGTCATTTAGATAAGGAATTTGGGAATTCTGGGCACCCAGAGAATAATCTATTTTAAAAAAATGGACTTTGTGTGTGCAAGACTAAGGCCTCTGGAGGGTTGTGGTTGGACAAAGACCAGTGTCTGTGGGTCTAGGACAGGTGCTCTTCTTGGCTGGGTCTAATGATTATTATGCTTTTTTTTCCTTTTATTTCTCCCAGAAATTGTTCTTGGGACATACACAAATGTGTGTGATGAAACGAGTTGGCATTGTGGTTTCTACAAAGAAAGGTGTTTATATGACTCAAAAGGAAGTATCAGAAACAGAAATTAATGCAAAAGTCTATGGACAAGGAGTAAGCCTATTTGTTCTTGATGCTCTTTACCATTTACTTCAATCGAAGTTTCCCTTTTGTGAGTAGAGATATTAAGACTGTGCAAGAATCTGCTTATCATTGGTAGAAAAATAGAGAATGAAATACGTAGTTGTGTCCTTGTCGGATGTCATTTTCTAGCTGTTGGGGTCATAGAACTAGGCTGTCAATTAGTTTGAGAAGCAGGTGGCTGTAATGAGTTCTTCAGGTAAACATTAATGTTGTCTTCCCTGGATATGGGAAAGTTAAACAGAGCTTTTTTCAGTTCCCTTATTGGTCCTTAAAAATGCCTTTGGCTTTTTGTCATCAAATCCCAGCAGGTGCCAGAGTGCTGCAGGTTTCCACATTTAATACCATAGTTTTCATCGGTAGAAATTTGTATCTTAGAGTGAGCTATGTGATTGCAGTTGCTCATGCTTTACACAGTATAACCATCTCTGTCAGATTTAATGTTGACTTAGATTTACATTATGTTCACTTTATATTTTGAAAATATCTTTTCTTCAAAGTTTTAATATTCATTTTTTAAATTGGCTAGATTCAATTTAAGATGACTTCTGTGTGTGCTTGGGAAGTAGAACATGAGTTTAGATTTTGAAATTTTCATATTTGGCAAGCATAGAACAGGATGTGGCCTAGTTTCAAATGTTTATTTGAAACAAAAATTTAACTGGAATTGAATACTGTGCTTTCTGGAGTGGGTTCATAAAATTTTTGACTGGTTGTTTTTGCACCTAAAATATGTATTCTTACACTTTGTCCGGAAATCATTTTTTAATAATCTTAAAGGTATTTTTTTAAAGATTTTATTTATTTGTCATAGAGAGAGAGAACACAAGCGTGGGGGGAAGCAGCGTAGGGAGGGGGAGAAGCTGAGCAAGGTGCTGGATTTGAACTTGATCCCAGGACCCTGGGACCATGACCTGAGCCGAAGGTAGGTGCTTAACCGACTGAGCCATCCAGGCGGCCCAATAATCTTTTTTTTTTTTTAAGATTTTATTTCTTTATTTGACAGAGAGAGAGAGATCACAAGTAGGCAGAGAGGCAGGTAGAGAGAGAGGAGGAAGCAGGCTCCTGGCTGAGCAGAGAGCCCAATGCGGGGCTTGATCCCAGGACCCTGAGATTATGACCTGAGCTCAAGGCAGAGGCTTTAACCCACTGAGCCACCCAGGCGCCCCTACAGTGGCCCAATAATCTTAAAGGTATTATTATTGGTCTTTCTTTTTAAAGAAGGCAAGAGAAACTTTTTAAAAAGATATTAGCATTTTTATTGTATTTCCCATGTTATTTGTGAAAATATTCACGCAATCAGAAAACTAATAGTTGACATGTTTATTAAGTATTAAGAGGACATTCTTTAAATCTTTATATACTGTTAACAAGCTTGACATAGAGAGATCTTCAATAAAAATACAAGTAACAAATACACGGGTGGAAAACCTATTATTTGAAATACTTTTAGTAGAGGAACACTAAGATCCCCCCCAATTTTTATTATACATTGACTCAGAAGTAGTAACAAAAACAACAGTAAAATTTTCAAGTGCATACCATATTATGCAAACATGTGTTTTTGTGTGTTAGGAACTGTTCTAAGCACTTTATGTGTTTTATCACATTTAAACCCACCGAAATAGGTGCTGTTTTTATCTCTACATTACAAATGAGGAAACTATGGCACAGAGCACATAGTGATTTGGCCAAGGTCACGTAGTAGTATGTGGTGGATAGGAAATTTGAACTAGTCATTCTGATTTTCTTCAATAATTGCCCTTGGAAAGTTATGACATTAATAAGCATGGTAACCCAGTAGACACTGAAAACATTTTTAAATGAAGAAATAATGAAAAGAGTAGTTGTAGTTCATTTTCCTTCATAATTTTGGGTATATGAAAAGCAACAGATTAGAAAGGGGATTTTTAGTTCTGATCCAAGTTTGCCACTCCGGCTATGTGGCACTAAACGACTCACCTCACCCTCTCTGAGCTTCAATTTTCTCTTATATAAAATACAGAGAGTGATATTGTTTCATGAGTTGGTTTTAGAATTAAATTAGCCATTTTATAACCTATTTTCTTCATAATAATTTTGAAAACATAGTTAGGCAGATAGAAAAGCATCCTGTTCTCCTTCCTGCCTCCATCTGTGAGCCTCAGGTTTCAATGAAAAAATGGGAGGATTGAGCCAGTTGACATCAGTTTTCTAGTGAACCCTGTGGTTCCTATAAACATTGCAGCTCCTTTTTAAAATCCATTATTTCATTGCAACTAACTTAATCATGAGTTATTTCATTAAAACTTAATCTTGGGTTTTGAAGACTGTATTTTTATAGTTATTTTCACAGAACCATAAAGCTTAGAAAGAATGTGAAAGGCTGAGAACTCAAAATTCTAGGACAGCTAGAAGCATATCCAGGTTTTATTGAATCCTGTTTTAGAGATTTTTGTTTGTTTATTTATTTTGTTTTAGAGATTTTCACATAGTTGGTTGTAATGTTCACAATATTTGGAATCGCTGATTTCTTTTTTGTTCTTATCTAAATCTTCCTTACAAAATTTAAGTCTCTACTTGAGAGTTATTTAGTGAGGTAGGGGTGTACCCAATTTAGCTGGGTCAATTTGCTATGTTTTCGTGTTTGTAAAACGATTATTTTCTATTCCTTTGTCATTCCTATAAGTTTCAGAGACTTTCTGTTTATTATAAGTGCAGGCCCAAACTGATCGGTAAATATCGCGTAATAAGTATATCTTCCTGCTTCTACATCTATCTCATTTTTAAAAAATCTAATCATGCTTATATTAGAATATCAATATAGTAAGAACTCATGTATATATTCATTACTTTTATCATTTTGGAGCTCTCTGGCCTTATTTGTGCTTTGTATCTAAGTTTGGACTTTTATCCCTAAAGCTAATCTGGCACCTAAACAACTGCAAAAGATTGAGGGCATGTGTTCTTTTTCCCAATTTAATTAAAAGTCAACAGATAACAAACAAGCAATATGGCATAGTTATAATTTATTGGAAAATGACAGCTGAGAACAAACTGCCATTTTTTGGTTACTTTTCAAGTGAGGATATCCTTTATTCTGACTCAAAGTGATGTTGCCTAAATGAGAAAAGTAGCATATTCTTAAAATTATTCATTCAATGAGTTTTGAAATGACACTATGTAGGTGATAGCAAGTGCTATTAAAGCAATATACGAAGAACTGTTTGTGAATATATTAACCGTGGCCTATGCTCAAATGGGAAAGATTGAATAGGACATATGTATTTGTACACAGATCAATACTGTTTGTCGGGATGTTTTCAGTTAAAAGTGTCATCTGTATATTATAAGGCATAGCACTGGTTTTTTTGCTTATTCATCAAAAATGAATATAAAAACCTGAAAATTCCTACTAATGTATAATAAAAATATACTTAAAATTTTTAAATTGAAGCATACACAATGTTACAGTAGTTTCAGCTGTAAACATAGTGATTCCACAGGTTTATTTGTTATGCTATGCTCAACGCCCTAGTGTAACTACCATCTCTTATCATACAACAGCGCTATTCCAATACTATTGCCTGTATTCCTTATGTTGTACCTTTTATTCCCATGACTTATTCATTTTGTAACTGAAAGTCTATGTCTTTCTTTCCTTTTCATCTCTGGCAACTGTCAGTTCACCCTATGTATGGGTTTGTTTCTTTGTTGTTTTTTTGCATACCTCATGTAAGTGAAATCATATGGTATTTGTCCTTCTCTTTCTGATTTACTTGACTTAGCCTAATATTCTCTAGATCCATCCATGTTGTTGTAGATGGCAAGATCTCATCCTTTTTTATGACTGAGTAATATCCCATCGTATATGCCATATCTTTCTCCATCCATCTATTGATTGGCACTTGGGTTACTTCCATATCTTGCCTATTGTAAATAGTGCTGCAATAAACATAAGAGTGCAGATATATTTTCAAATTAGTGTTTTCATTTCCTTTGGGTAAATACTCACTAGTGGATTTACTGGACCATATGGTATTTCTAGTTTTAAGTTTTTGAGGTACCTCCATACTGTTTTCTACAGTGGCTGTACCAGTTTACATTCCCACCAATAGTACAAGAGGGTTCCAGTAAAAATATACTTTGATGATACTAGGTATTCAACCTAGGATTATGTGACTTAAACAAATACATGAAATACATTAACTATACCAATAACTGGCCCTCTTTATCCCCATGACTAAAATCAGTCAGTCAGGGGTGTCTAATGACAGCACTTCACCTAACACTGAATGTAGCCACCATAATGGGTATGGGCCCTTCTAAAGAACTGCTCATCTTTTGGAAAGCTATGCAGGTAGAATATGCATATGTATGCTGTACTTAGAGGAAAAATTGATGGTGTGCTAAATCAAGTAGGTGTGTCATTTAGGAAAATTACTTTTTTTGGAGAGGTACAATTACATGAGTCCAAAGAACAAATATACCTAAAAGCACTATGAATTATAATGTACGTCATGACAAAGAAATACACAATTGCTGAAAATTAGCTAAGGAACACTATTTCAATTATTTTGGTTTATTTTAGAGAATTCTGTAGGGAAGTCACAGGATAAGGATTTTATTCTGCTGCTATTCTATACATTTATTCCTTTGAGTATATGTTAACTGTGAGCTATAAATAACTTGCCTTTGCAGATAGCTTTTGTAACTCTAAGGAGGAAAAGCAAAGTCAGCACTATGGCCATTGTTTCTGTTTTTTGTTTTTAAGGAATGATTCCTCCAACGTATAATATATAACTGCTTTGATTTTTCTTTTCCAAACTATTTATTTTTTATATTTACATACGTATTTTAATATTCATATTTACCTTATCAAATTTTTATATGCACACACAATAGCGTGTTGAAACATGATTTCACTAATTCAGTAATACTGTGCACTTCGGTAACATCTCTGTTCTATAGTTCTGCAATATGTACCATTTTCATCAGAGCCCTTCTTCCTGTTTCCCATAGTCATGTCTATTTATTGAAGAGAAAAATAGAAAAATAGAGAAGAGGAGAGAAAAATGGACTTATCTTGACACAGAATAGTATGGTTCTTGAATTCAAATTCGTAATCCCTACTCTTGTCTCTCTGACAACCTTTGCTAAACTCAAGTATGTTTTCCTTTGTTTTGCATTGGATCCAATAAAATCAGACTAAAATATTTTTTTTTTTGGAATTAATTTTTTTCTTTTTTCTTTTTTTTAATTTTATTTTTATTATTTGCCCAAGGGGTACAGGTCTGTGAATCATCAGGCTTACATCTTTCACAGTATTCACCAAAGCACAAACCCTCCCCAATGTCCATAACCCATCCACCCTATCCCTACCCTCCCACCCCCCAGTAACGCTCAGTTTGTTTTATGAGATTAGAAGTCTCTTATGGTTTCAGACTAAAATATTTTTCTAAAGGTTTGGATTGTACACCATACAGTTACCTTAAGGCTAAATGGGCACTCTACTATATTATTTAGAAGTATTAATTGACAGAGATATAACAATCTTTGGACATATAGATAATATTTGGAAAACTATTTGATTTAAAAATTTTAACTAGATCTTTTTCAGGCAAGTGCTTAATATTTGCTGCAGTGTCCCCTTTCGGACTGCATTTGATGCATACATGTTGAAAATGTATCTTATTAGAACATATGGGAAACAGAGCCTCAGTAGTCAAGTATTAAGAACCTGCAAAGAATTAAAGATTCTTAAACTAGGGCATAATCTACCCATTATCCAAAAGACACATGGAGAGACTATCTGCAGATAGGCTTTCTTCTGCAAGGATTCCATTTGCCTCTGCAGTTGTTCCTTCGTGAGTCTTGGGTATATATTTCCAGAAATGTAATAACTGTACCTAATTTTTACCTAGCCACAAGGCTGCTTTCTACAGCTCTTGACAGTCATATATCTGAACCTACCATCCACTAAGAAACAAGTCCCAGAGCTGGTGTTTCTGGCATGAATTGGAATAATAGAATCAGGTAAATGGAAGGAGACCCCAGATTCAGTAATTTTGGATAGAGTAATATTTGCAAAAGAGAAGGATTTTGCTGAGCTCTGTTAAGAGAAAAGGAACATTTTGAACCTAAAATACCTGGGCTAATTTAGGGTTCTTAGATAGAGAAATTTGATCTGAGCGCCAAGGCATAATAAACTATATTCATAATGAGTTTTACCTCCTTCATTTCTGTCCTTTGCTATAGATCAATTCTGTTTTTACTTGTAATTTCCTTGATAATACTTGGCCCTTTGAATCAGAAAGATTCGTTCAGGAAAAGAAATGGATAGCTTCAGTCCTTTAGATTATCAGTTTAAATGAGTTAATAGAAATCCTATGTTTAAATTGCACAATCATTTGAAGGCAGAAAATACAGTTTTCATGGGTGACGAAATTTCACTGGTACTAGAGAGCATTTTACTGGCATGGAAGTAATTGGTTTAGGTTTAAGAACACAACTTCCTGTCCAGATAAATTAATCACTGATGAAAAACAGTACTCCAGGATACTCATCCAAAACTTACATTGTTCAATTATACTTGACTGCTTTTTATCAGGGAAATTAAAGGCTATGGTGACACTGACAGATTTGGGGATTTGTCTCAGGACATGCCTCTCACAAACGTCAGGAGCCTACTGAATACTACAAGATTACAGGCTTCCTTTCAGCCAGTAAAATGCAGGAGGAAAATATGGGCCCTAAGACAAAAGATGAAGGGACAAAAGAAGGAAAATGAGGCGCAGACCAAATATGCATTGCATTATGCTCTGTACTAAGCGTCTAAGAAAAAAGAACTTGGTGTGAAAAGTAAACTCTCACCATGTAAGTCTGCTTGGAATAATTTTTGTTTAACTTAACAAAATAGTACATTGAAATTCGTAGCTCTATTTCCAGTGATAGATTATCTTTTAATTAAAGTTGTTTTTTTTAAAAGTTCCAATGTCAGAATTCTAATTAGGTATTTTTTGAAGGAAAATATTTGAATTTAGATAGACCCTGTTGAACTTGTTTCACTACTATGTTTGATTAGTTGTGCTGGTCACTATCAGAAAGCAGATATGTTTGGAAAATGCATGTGACTAGAGTCTTGCATAGAGCAGTGACATAAGTGACCATTTATTACACCAAAATACATGAATTAAAGAAGAAAGAAGGAAGTGAACAAAGGTAAAAAGCACATGGACAGAAATGTGTGAGAATAATTGTGTAATATAGGACATTCTAGCATAAAAGTAGAAGATATAAGGGGGATAGTTCAAATAAATTTGATTATCTAAAAACTTAAAACTGCTTTGTATGATAAAATACTATAAATAACATCCTGAAATGAGATATTTGCAATACATATGATAGCTGGGAATCCAATAAACTTAATATGTAATGCATACTTTTAAATCACAAAAAGGCATATATCCCGGAAGGATAGGATGAGCAAAAGGCATGAAGAAACAACTCTTAAAAACAGAAATAAAAATGTGTTTTTCAAGTTATTAAACAAAGAATTGCTAGTAAAAACAAGTCTTTGAGATCATTGTTGTCTATCAGATTAACAAAGATCAAGATATTAGTGCTAACTGCTGATTAGAGTGTGGTGAGACCAATGCACATATGCACCAACTTGAGGAAATTTGTGAAAACCAGCTTAGAGGTATTCACATTTATAAATATTGATACAAAAGCATGTGTTTAAAAAAAAACCAATATCAATATAAACTTTGAGAGTAGCAAACAGGAAATTTTAAGCAACTATTAAAAATAATAGTTTTAAAGACAATTTAGTAATATGAAAAAATGTTCCTATTGCAATTAAATATGAAAACAGAATAAAATCTATGTTATCTGAAGCCATTTTATTTTTAACATACACAAAACACACATGTACATATATGTAATCTATGTAATTTAATGTTCAAATTTAATAAAACACACATTACTACTGTAATCAAAAAAGTAAAGGAAAATATTATTAGAAAAAATAGGAAACAGAATTTTATTTACATCGTAAATAAGGGTATAAAGAAACCATTTTAATTCCCATCCAATTTCTTTTTTTAAAGTTCTCACACTTGTAATTTTTATTTTTTAAATGTGTTTTAAAACACCAACCTTCAAGCTGTTGCGTTTAGTGTATGTGGAATGTGACTATACCTCCAGGACTGTGCTGTCAGTTTGAAGAAGAATAATGTATATGAATACTGTGAATATTTTCATTGAATAATAAGCCTTTTAAAAGTAATTTCCTTTAGGGCCTAAAGAACTACTTTTCTTCCGTAGTTTGCTCACTAATGTAGAATTCTATGTGTTAGAGAGTTTAGTTTTCTTCCTATGCATGGGTAATTAGGGTAGTACATGCTCTCCAAACCCACAGGATATTAATTGGCATAATTAAAATTAATTTCCATTTCCAATTGGAGCTGTATATGGTCATTGGTAGAGAGTCTCTTGTTCCTTAGCAGGAAACATTTTCAATGACTGAATTATATTAAGAATGTCATCTAAAGAATGAACTCAAGGACATGAGAGCAAGCACCTCCTTAAATTTGGTACCCTAAGCACACGGCTTGCCTCTCCCTAGCCAGCCAGACTTTCTTGGTCAACAGGCAGTTCTTCTCCAGATGACTCAGGAACTGTTGTCCTCTGTATCCATCAGGTAGAAAGAAAAGGAGAGCAGGGAGTGGGCAGACACTTCCTAAGAGCATAGCCTATTTATTTATTTATTTTTAAAGATTTTTTTTTTATTTATTTGACACAGAGAGAGAGAGAGAGAGATCACAAGTAGGCAGAGAGGCAGGCAGAGAGAGAGGAGGAAGCAGGCTCCCTGCCGAGCAGAGAGCCTGATGCGGGCCTCAATCCCAGGACCCTGAGATCATGACCTGAGCTCAAGGCAGAGGCTTTAACCCACTGAGCCACCCAGGCGCCGAGCATAGCCTATTTAAGTGACAACATTTTATTACTGAGGAGGAGTCATATGGCTGGACCTAAGTATAAGGGATGCTGGCAAAATGGAATCTGTCCTGCACCCAGGAAGGAAAGGAAACAGATTTTTGGTAAAAGTTAGCAGTCTGTTATTATATCAGTTGCTCTGCCAAGTGATTCAAGTCTCTATGGACTCTGGAAAATACCTAGTCTCACAGGATAAAGACAACTACGTACATTTAATTCTAATGGAAAATATCCATAGGTGTTTCTTTGTACAGGCTCTTCTTCAGAGCCCTATCTAGAGAGTCATGCTTTAGTCTATATGTAGGTGATCTCTTCTGTTCATTCATTTATTAATTTATTCAACATTCTCTTCACAATGGTCAGCATAGCTGCTCTAGAACACTTGAGGCAAGGAGAGAGAAAAATGAACTCACATGCATGAAAGAGGTTTTAACAACAAGTGATAGAGAATCACACACCTGATTTTGAATTGAGGTTTGTATCTGTATGTTCTACAGAAGTTGGAAATAATGGAATATTTACAATATATCAGAATGATCTTAATAAAAGTAGTTAAATGTAAATAGAAACTCGATAGAACTGCAGAACTTCAATTTTTAGAGATGAGATTAGGAAATGACATTCCAAACACGAGGAGCAATGTGAGCCCTTATACATTGTCCTAGCGTAAAAGTCTCTGGGGAAGAAGTCAAATTACAGGACACAGTCCTCAGAACTTGATCCTGTACCTCTATGTCACATTGTGGGATGATGAGACTTTCCTATTTTATTGCTGCCTTTGTCAGATACCAATCATATGCCTTCTGAAAACCATCATAGTCATTATCAAATTTTGTCATAATTTTATAGTTTCCTTTGATTATATTATTTCACACAATTACTACTTTATGTTTATTGTATAATTACATGGTTTCTGTTTATCAGCAATTTTCTTTTACTTTTATCCAAGATAATAAGAGCTTTGACTATCTCACTTTTACATTTATTTCCAAGAAAAGATGGCTTTCTGTAATTCGCCTTTAGTCTTTTTTTTTTTTTTTAACTTTAGGCTGATTTTTATCATCTACTCAGAGAACTTAGACCAATTCATTGCAAAGGCCTTTTTTCAACTAAATATTATCAAACCTAAGAAGCACATAATACCTATGCCCCTGACAGTACTAAAGCTATGACTGATTTTTTTTCTTAGAATTTCACATTACTGTCTATCCAGAAAATTGAAGTGCTAAAAAAAACTAAAGGCATAAATTGTTCAGAACACATTTTTGCTTTTAATACTATATGCTCCTCAAAGGACTTATAGTCTGAAAGAAGCTTAATTTTTTAACTTTTGTTCGTGGGCCTTAGAAATTTAGTTGGCTTCCATTCTAGAAAAATAAAACCAATTGGAACTGAGAAAGACTTGCTTTGAGAGTGTATAGTGACAACTTTCTAATAATGAAACAAACACTGCCATTTTAAGCAGTTCTATTTCAACAGGATCAGCACTTACTATTTGTAGAATGAAGAAACAGGTCATTCTACAACGGGCCACAGTAAGGAGGCCAAACAAAGGGCAGGCTGGATGTATGAGACCTGCTAGTCCACTGTTTGAAATACCTAATTTATAATCTAATTGTACAGTGACAACTCTTCTGCATCGTGTACTCTAATTATGTATCTTGGAACAGAATTTGATTCATGGTGTATCACATCTATATAAAATTGTCAGAAATAACAAGTTACCAGCTTTAAGTAGACAAGGACATCCTACCTGGAAATGGCAACAAAAATGGGAATAGAGAGAAATTAGCACAGTCAGGGGGACAAATTGGGGTAATTATTCCCTATTCACTCACACTTATTTCTACCTACATATATCATCTGCATATATCAAATAGTCCAAATGAATGGGGACAGGGCAAGCTCTTTTTTCTAGTCAGGATTAGCATGGACTATAAGGGATCTGAGCACAAGGGCCTGACAGTGTTAGCTCCCATGTCCAGGAGAGCTCACCTGAGTTGGGCTTATCAGAATCAGGTTCAAGAGTCTCAGATCCAGGGAAAAAGTCTATAAGAAACCAAGTGAGATGCCTTGTTTTCTCCTGCCCTTTATCCTAGGCTAGGGGATGTGCAGGTAGCTCTCAGACTTAGTAAAGAATTCTCTCTTTTTTTTTTTTTTTTTTTTTAAAGATTTTATTTATTTATTTCACAGAGGGAGAGAGATCACAAGGAGGCAGAGAGGCAGGCAGAGAGAGAGAGGGGGAAGCAGGCTCCCCGCTGAGCAGGGAGCCCGATGCGGGCCTCGATCCCAGGACCCTGAGATCATGACCTGAGCCGAAAGCAGAGGCNTCATGACCTGAGTCGAAAGCAGAGGCATTAACCCACTGAGCCACCCAGGCGCCCAGTAAAGAATTCTCTTATACCAATGACCCTGGCAGCAGTTCCAGCATACAGGCTGGAAAGAAACAGCAGAGACACAAAATGGGAAGCTTCCCACTTGATGATCATTAGCTTTTCCAGTTGGACACAAAAAAAGATTTCATCTGACTGCCATCCTCCATAGTAACTTCATAGACTACCAGGCTTGGCTCTGTTTTTCCTAGGCTTCAAGAGAAGCAGAACCTTAAAGTTATCTCTGACATCAGCATTGTCTTGTGGAAGCAGGATCTGACTGTATTTTTGTCACCAAAACAGTAAAATGTGGTCATGTAAAATATTTTCAGAGATTCAACTTATTAAAGGAGGAGAGTTGGGGTGCTCAAACAAGGCACCATTAGGTTTTTCTTAGGTGGTACATTATTAATGTGAAATTAGGGATTGCCAATAAAAGGAAGCAAAGCTTCACATGTTGCAAGAAATGTACTTACAAATGTTAAAATACTGAAGTCAGTGTAATTATGCTGAGTATAGGTACCTAAGAATGAGCATTCTTTTCCAGGTTTTTTTCCAGCTATATTTTAATTTCTTATAAAAATAATTTTTAGCATTGATTTACTCTCTCAGTATAACCATATCAAAGGATAATTAAAACATTATAGAATTCTAATTTTTCTGAAAATTAGGAATTGATTTTTTTACCCAGATGAATCATCACATGAAAAGGGGGAAAATGAGAAAGCTAATTAAAAAAATCTTTCCAAGAATCTTTTTTTCCTTAAGCATTGGGTGCTATATTTGGTAATTACCATTTTAGTTATAGAACCTGTCTGAGGCAAAGTTCTTTGATGTTACTAGAGTCTGTTATTACTGGATTTTACCATTTAATTCTTTATAATAAATCAGCAAAATGGAAAAACACACCTTTGCTGCCATTAAATGAAACATGTTTCAACCTCCAACACACTGTAATAATAATTTAAAGATTGTGATCAAGTTTTCCAGCCAAGCAGATAGTGCAAATAAATATTAGTAGAGAAAAAAAAAAAGCTGGAATATTGGTTTTTGATGAATGCAAATCTCTACCCTGCCTCAGTTTATATTATGTCTCTGTGTTGCGATTTGTGAGACTGGACGGATGACATTGATCATCAAATCTTATTAAAATATTTATTTGTAGTAAAACATGTGTATGTTAAATTCATTTTTTTCCTCTGTCACCCATAGTTTTTATTGATGTTGGTCTCTCAACTTATCCTGGGAGAACTACTCAGTATAGCCTCATTCCTATATTTTTTATGGGTGAAAGTATTTATTATGGATGAAAAAAAGATACTCCTTGAATATAGAAAGCTGGACTCAGACTTTGGTAAAAGTTGTTCAAATTATAACTTAATGAAAATTGAAGAAATATGATTGTTTTTGGAGTGGTATTTTTCCTAATTTGTTTAAACTGATTCTTTTTCAAAATTTTTATAGCAAACCTAAGTGAAGTCTAAAACCAAAATACATTTTCTGTATGGCTTTTTTTAATTTTTAATTTTTTTAATTTTTTTAATTTTTAGTTTGTTATGAATCTTCATATAATTCTCTGTAAGTCATGATAAAACTATGTTTTCTTATAATTACTGAAGCTATATTTGCAAAATTTATGAATTATTTCTTTAAGCCGGCTCTCCCTGCTTCATATATAAGTGTAGAAAACTCATTTCCCCTCCTTATCTGAGGTATTTATGGTTTATTTTTTTTTAATTTTTAAAAAAGATTTTATTTATTTGAAGTTTTTTTTTATTTATTTTTTTATTTATTTGAAATTTGAAGTTATCCTGTATACCAGTGTCGAAAATAAAAATACAGAATATTTTAATTTATTTATACTGTGGATAGGAGATATGCATTTCATTTGTTAATACACAAATGCATAGATGCATAGATTATTCAATATAATTATGCCACAACACTCAAGAAATCTTAAAGTTGTCTTTTTTACCAAAAGGCCCATATTATTTCTTTGATGAAAACTCTTCTGACATACACAGCAAAACTGTAAAGTAATACTTGAATTTCTAATAAACATCCCAGAATTCAAATATTCAAGAAAATTTTATCTCTTTCAAATTTAATTATTAGAAGGTTATATACTTATTATAATAATGTTACCATTGCTACAATCCTCTTTTGAGATTATTACTTTTTTATATCTGTACCTTGCTTTGGGTCAAGAGTATATAAATGATTTTTTTAATGATTTGGTGTATGTGGTTCATAAGGTTGAATCTGATTTGATTTCAAGACATATACTAGAAATTACTTTTTTGGTTAAGACTCTGAAATAAGCCTGATTATGATTTTTCTTATTTGCCTTTCTCATAAAAGTGGAATGTAGAATTTGTACTACATGACCTCCTATTCTATGTAACCATTTACCTTTCTGTAAGATTTATTATTAAGTCAAAGGGTGAGGCAGACCTGTCTAAATAGTCTTCTTTTTATAAAATAAAAATGATCACCTTGATTGCATTTATGTTTTATTTTATCATAATCTTAATATTCTTTTCTTTGAAAATGAGTTAACCCATCAGTGCCCAAGTTAGTGTCTCTGCTTCCCTAATGAACTAAGCACAACTTGATTGAATTCTCATCATGTTTTATAGATTTCATTGTTATGTGACAATGAACTCAGTTTGCAGTTTTGTAAGTATGGACAGATGTTGAACTCTCTTTTCTTTCTTATTAATGGATATAGCTCTCAACTGAGGTATTACTCTAATTTGAACCAAAGATGAATAACCTTAACTTATAATAGCCTTTTTAAAAAAGATTTTATTTGTTTATTTGACAGAGAGAGACATAGCAAGAGAGACAACACAGGTAGGAGGAGTGGAGGGAGAAGCAGGCTCCCTCCCCACTGAGCAGGGAGCTGATGTGGAGCCTCAGGACTCTGAGACTGTGACCTGAGCCAAAGGCAGATGCTTAATGACTGAGCCACCCAGGCGCCCCAACTTTTAATAGCTTTTATTTGACTCAATGGATAGCTTAAGCAGTCATCAACAATTAGGGTCAGAGATTTAGGAAGCATATCAGCATGTTCTAGCAAACTGTTGTTACATTAAGAAAAATGAATAGTCTTATACCTGAAGCAAAGGAAAAAGTATGATTATGGTCTGAATCTAGAAAATGAAACTAGGGTAGATTCTAATTTCATAAATAGCCTAATTTCACATTGTTTCTTTATACATACATCATCACCAAGTGAGTGGAAGTGCTATTACTTGTATTTGGTGAAATGTTGTTATCATTAGTTACTATCTACAATATGAGTCTTATAACCTTAAGGTTAAATGATGTCTTATCATATATGTCTTATCATGTATATCATATATCATGTATTCATATAAAAGTTCAAAATTTATAAATCAAATATTTTAAAACAAAAATATTGGACTGATATGATTATTGGTGTGGGTTGTTTTCTGAAAAAGGTATTAAAATTCCAACACATTTCAGATTTTAAAAAAAAAGAAAAAGAAGAAGCAAATAAGGAATGAAGAAGGGTGAAATTATCTAAATCCATAGGAAAATTAAAGAAAATTAAAATACATTCTTTCATAACCCATGAACAATTTTATGTGTGCTTAGTGATGGATAATGGATACCGAAGGGAAACGTCTAAATTTGAAATATAAATTATTTAAAACCAGTAGTTAAATTTAGCAATAAGATGATTGCAATAAAAAGAGAGAATGTAAGAAAGAACACAATTAGAATAACAGAGACTATGGACCAGAATTCCAAACGTAGAAAGAGGAGGCATTTTCAAAAAAGTTGTTTTATTTGAAAGCAATAGTTTGTTCATACAAACCTTTGATGGTAAATAATGTTACTTTCAGACCAGTGGTGGTTTTTCAGAGTTAGGTTATAGTATAAATTGTAATGCAGGGATATTCTAGAAGAGGTTGAAAGTTGAACACCAAAGTGGTCATCAAGATCCTTGGAGGTGTCTGTGGTGGCAGAAGTGACAATAGGGCCTACCTAAAAAGGGAAGGGAAAAGTAAACAATTCCAAGAGCAAACAAATGTGGAAGTCCTACTGATGTAAAGAGAAGAGATAATTCTTGCCCAGGTCTAAGGTTTGCATCTTATGTAGAGTCTCTGGACAGCTGAGAAGCTGAAATCAGATGTTAGTGTCTTGTGAGTTAATGCTAACACAGTAAAAAACAGGAATAAGGATTTATGGGTGATTTCCGGTGAAGCGAATAAATTTTGAAGAGTGAGGCTTCCCAGATTATTCATGTGTGTGTGTGTGTGTGTGTGTGTGTGTGTGTGTGTGTGTGTGTGTACAATACATATATATACTTGCACAAAAACATATATATACATATAAATATTTAAAAAATATATTAACAGTATCATGCTTATATTTAACTTAAATTAATTTTTAATTAAAAATTTAAATTTAACCTACTTAATATATATTTTTAAATAAAAGTGCTTATCTCAAATTTTGTATACTGTCAACGTTTCTGGAGAGGGATTTTCCAGACAGTGCAGTGCAATTGTTCCCTGGAGGTATACCATAAACCTAATTATGTAAAAAAATTAATGAAAAAGTATCAAGGCTGAATATGTTATTATGACACCTTAGAATAACTATAACATTGCTGTTCAATCATTTTCTTTTTTTTTTTTTTTTTTTTTTTTC
>LNAC01000058.1:2153442-2360796 GCA_002007465.1 Ailurus styani
AGAGAGAGATTACAAGTAGGCAGAGAGGCAGGCAGAGAGAGAGGAGAGAGGAGGAAGCAGGCTCCCCGCTGAGCAGAGAGCCCGATGTGGGCCTCGATCCCAGGACCCTGGGATCATGACCTGAGCCGAAGGCAGCGGCTTTAACCCACTGAGCCACCCAGGTGCCCTGTTCAATCATTTTCATTGATATAGCGTATCAGCCCCAACTGTTAGGTTAAGAATGACCAAGTAAAAATACTCTTTTATTTTTTTTCTTAACTCACTGTAATGACTCTTGTTGCTTTGGCTCTGCTTTCAATCACAGCCAGTCTTCTTTTTTTTTTGAATCCTGTGATGGATACACAATTGGTACTCTGAACTTTTGTATAAAATTGTTAAAATAGATGTTTCATTTCAAAACTTTGAATCCAGGTGTAATATTTTTTAACCATTATAATTGTTGGTATAAATGCACAGACATCATCTCAACATTAATTTGTTACATGCATCTCTAGGTAATATCTTCTAGATTTTCCTGTCTAGATTTTTTGTCTTTGACAAAACCATGTACAGATATTTTACTACCCAGTTTTAGAATTTTTCTTAGAATTTATACCGTTAATATAAGTTATTATTAATGGTGCTGTTATTGCTTTTGGGATCCCAGAGTTGGTGAAACAACAAACATAGTAAGGCTATATATATTTTTTTGACTTACAAAATGGTTGTTTACTTCTCCCTCACAGCTTTAAAATACAGTGCATGTAATTTCATGTAATCATAATCTCCCTGCTTCAGAGAAGGATATAATCTATTGATAGATATAAAGTAGATTGATAAGGTAAAAAATAGGTGAGGAAAATAGAGGCTTCTGATAAATGTCTGATAAGAGTAGTTTTTTTTTTCTTTTTAATTTTAGGACTACAAATGATTGTTAAATGCAATAGATTAGGTTTTCTACCTCCACTAAATTTGTAATAAAAATGTGAAAGAAAGATATTTTTCAATGCAAACATTTGCTGAAATTTAAAGTCATTTTGCCTTAAAGCATTTTTATGATACTTAAACATTATTCCATTTCTGGTCCTGAAGGAGTATAATCCAAATTTACTAATGTTGTTAAGTAGTACTCTAGGTTAAGTACTTCCCCCCTTATTTTTTTTATTACAGCCTTATATTTTTGTAGCCTTGCACATTATAGCTTCAATAGAGATCTTACTTGGTTCCAGCCTTCCACTCATTATACTTTATGTACATGCCTTTTGTACTACTGCAAAAATTTTAGCATGCTTAGATTGTTTTAAAGTTCCTTTAAACATGGTTATGGCTACAGTGCTTTAAAGAAAACTATAAGTAAAGGTGCTGCTAGTTTGTTTGAAACACCCATTTTTCTATAGTATTTTCTGGAAATTTTTTTCATGCTAATTATCAGTCCACTACAACTATACTTGTAAGTCTAATGGGAAATTATCTGGGAAATAGTATACTGTTAAGATATTTGTGAAAAACCAGATTTCCATCTATATGAAACTGTTTAGTATGTTCCTATAACTTTGAGGTTTCCATAGTCAATACAGATGAAAGCTTTTCCAGTCTACATATTATAAAAGGTAAAGTATACTAAAAGTTACATTCATTGCCCATTAAACCTTTGAGACATTTTGGATGCAGTGTAATGAGTATAGTTTAACAGTTATCCAGAAAAAATAATGTGCTATTTTTTATTAATACCCTGGAAATTTTATGCATTTTCACATTGAAGCTATTTTATAACAAATTGCTTATATTTTTAAAGCAAAATAATGGAGAGATTAAGTTTTGTGGCAGGTAACCCCACAGTTATTATTTGGACTAATTTATGGCTTTGTGTTATTTTTACAAAAGTATATCCCTTAAAAAAAAAGAAAACTTGGGAGGAAAAAAAAAAGGCCTTACAGGCTTGCTGCTAGTGCTTCCAAGAAGCCTTCAAGTTTTTCTATTTTTTGGCCAATTGAGTGACTGACCCTTGTAACCATAAGTGGTCACATTTATCAACATTCTCCAATATGATTGATTTATTTTTTATAAAAATGATATTCTCAACAGGAGATTGCATAAACATTCACCTGTAGTTTTCTCTCATTGTGAGTTTTGTTGCTATTGGTTTTTTGGGGGCATTTACTTTTCAATATATCTGGAATTTATATATATATAAAATGTTAGGAGGTTGTATTGTTTTTTTCTCTTGAGTTCTTTAATTGCCCCCAAACAATTAAGTAAATACTCTATTCTTTTTTTTAAAAAGATTTTATTTATTTATTTGACAGAGAGAGAGATTACAAGTAGGCAGAGAGGCAGGCAGAAAGAGAAAGGGGAAGCAGGCTCCCCGCTGAGCAGAGAGCCCGACCTGGGACTCCATCCCAGGACCCTGAGATCATGATCTGAGCCGAAGGCAGAGGCTTAACCCACTGAGCCACCCAGGTGCCCCTAAATACTCCATTCTTTCACTGTTCTTTAGAATGACTGTATTATAACTTACATACCTAAAATGCACTTACTGTTTCCTAAAACATCCTTATAACTTTTATTTCTTTTCCAAATTTTATTGCACTGTCTAGTATATCCAAATATTACTCTTGCCTTATTCCTACAGTTAACAGGAATTCTTGTGGTATTTCATCATTTAAAATGATGTCAGCTTTGGTGTGTTGTATCATGTTAAGGAAGCATCCTTGTCTTTCTCCTTTGCTAATAAGATGATTATTTTGGCATCTGTCAAAATAAACATATTTTTTCCATTGATGCATTGGTTTTTAACTTTACTATTAATAGATTTTCTATTATTAAACTGCCTTTGCATTCTTGGCCATGGCGTATCATTTCATATGAACAATGTAAATAAATAAGACTATACTATGAATAAATACAATCTTTGATTCTTCTGTTTTGGGATTTAAAAATTAAGATGAAATCAGAAAGTGATTGGGATACTTCACCATTTACTACACATTTTACTTTGCATAGTAGAAATTGTGTAAGTTCCAAGCAATATGTACAGTTATTTCCATGATAGATTAATAGTTTATATATATAAATTTATATACAAATTATTATATATTATATTACATATGGTATAATTATATATTATGTAATATATAATTATATATTATAAATCAATATATAAAAATTATTATAAATAAAAGTAAATATAAATAAGTTTATATGTATATATACGATTTATTTATTATTTTAGGGGGAGAGAGAGAGAGATGCAGGAAGGGACAGAGGAAGAGGGAGAGAGAGACTTCAGTCAACTCCATGCTCAGCATGGAGCCCAATGCAGGGCTTGATCTCATGACCCTGAGATCATGACCTGAGCTGAAACCAGGAGTTAGATGCTTAACCGAATGTACCACCCAGACGCCCTTAGTTTATATATTTGTCCAAATGCCTTATTATTCTCAGAGATAACTATGGAAGGATGTGATTAAATACAAAAATTAATTAAAAGAATTTGTGGACTATGTACCACAGAGGAATGCCTTTGCCTTTAGCCACATGACTGGGTATTTTAAAGTCTAATTTTATACTTGTATTATTTATATTTTGATATTACTGTTGAATTCTTTTTTTTTTCTGTTGAACTCTTCTTAAATATTTTTGTGAATGTTTTTATCAGCCTTATCTCTATGACTCATTAGAATTCTAGGTCTAAATAAATAAAGATTAGACAGTCTATGATTACTTACTATGAAGTGTAAATTCAAAAAGAGCAATACTAAGCATTATGGATATTCCCTGTTAGGAAACAATAGGTCAAACACCCTCACAGGCCCTTCACAGATAAAAATGGAGACAACTGGATTTATGGAGCATTTTCATGAGCCAGACAGGAATACCTACCAATCCTGGCCTCACCAAGTTGTGTCTTTACTCTTGCTTTTAAGTAACTGCTTTAGAATGAATATAAATGTGGAAAAACAAGTATTTTCAGTTTCTCATTTCAATCTTCTTGTCTTAAAATTTTTTTTATCTTCAGATCTTCTGAAAATGATTTGGAAATAATTTTATATCACTATTGTTGATAAAAAAGGGATAGCAAATTAGAATTTTTTCAGGCCTCTTGAAGTATATGACATCTATTTAAACTCATTTTTAACAAATGGAGATATATCCCTCAAAGATTTATAATTGTGAAGAGCTAGGGATCAAGGGTTATTATTTAACCCTTATACAAACCCCTAGGTACCATAGGTCTCATTTGCAGATAGGAAACTGAGGCATAAGTACGTTACATAAGTTTTTCTAATTGTTAAGAGATAGGGCTGTGATTCTGGTTTCAGGCAGCCTGGCTCTGGATTTTGTATGTGTAACCCTGTGTTTGTACTCTGTGTCTGACAACATGTCCTACAATGTTATGGTGCAATGATATTTATATCATGAGATTTTAATAATGTGAATTAAATTAGGAAAATTCATGATAGACATTTCCTGGGGAGAATAAGGAGAAAAATATTCTTCTGCTAATAAACCAGGTTTGATCCATTCTTCTCTATAGTGAACTTGAGCTGTAATAGAATTCCCACTAGATTATGATTCAAAGGAACGTCTGCCTTCTTTAAAAGTAAAACATTCATCATAAAATGAATGTGAAAGACAGATCTCTGTCTAGATAAATAATTTATGGTTGAGTGTAAAAAGGTAAGATTTAGATTCAAGACAGAAGGACAGATTGGGAATTATTTCTTCCTCAGCTTGCCAAAAGCTGTTAGATTGTCACAGAGGTAAGTCTGAAAGAAATACTGTTCCTCCCTATTCCCCAGCAACATCAGGACTAGCATCAGTACCCTCAGGATGGGAAATTCGAAGTGTACTTTTAGAGTGGAACAGATATGAGGGAGGAAACCAGACAAGTAATATGAACATTTTTATTTCTGTTTTAATAGTACTTTTAAAAAAAGATACTTCCTTAGTGACTTATTATAATGAAAATTATTAATAACACATTTACAATATAATAACATATTTACAAGGGAAATATTGGAAACTAAAAAAGAAGGCTGTGTCTGTGCAGTTATGTTAATAAGTTATACTGAACACTTGGTACTTTGTTAAAATCTTCCCATTGATTATCTGATTTAATCTTCACCACTATCCTTGTTTCACAAAGGAGGAAAGAGAAGCCAAAAAAGTTTATAGAACTTTAATAAGAAGATCTAACTCAAACCCAGTTCTACCTCATCTCAAATCTGGTTGATTACCAGTATTGCCACCAGCATCATTAATCATTTGCTAAGACATCACTAATTCATATTTGTCGGATGATATCCTCTGAATTATGAACTTTTATAAAAAGAGAATAGCCCATTACTGTTAAAAATATGCTATACTGATTATTAGTTACTTAAAACTTATAATAATTTTTACCACCATCATTTGAAGTGAGTATTCTGTTAGTAGTGTACAAATAATTAGTTATTTAAAAAGAAGTACTTCAAAACAGCGTATTTCAAGTAAACTAAAAAGTGGCCTCCTCTCTTGAATTGAGTTTCTGGACCCTGCTTTCCTTTTATCCCTTTAGTGAGGCAACTTTTTATTTAGAGATAAATAAGACAATTTTAGTTAATGGTAATGGTTTGAAAAAGACTAAATAAATAAGGGGGAAAATTCAAGTTAATGTTAAGTAGAAATCTAAAAGAGTAATAATGAAAAGTCAGAACTAGGCTTCAAATTCAGCTGTTATTTCAAATCACTGGAGTGAAAGTGGCAACACTTTCCTACGCTCAGCTCTCCATTAGGGCAACAAATATGTAGATGATACGGGTTATTTCATTCAAGAACTAGTGGACAAGAAATGATGTTGCCCTTCTGTAATATGGTCCATCATTTTGCTGACCAGAAATGTTGTTTCAGCTAGTAATGGCTATAAAAAGCAAAATGCTTAGCACCATTATTAGCAGCAAGGAAGCAGAAGAGAGCATAAAAGAAGGGGAGAAGGTGTCCAAAGAAGGGAAGATTGTGAAGGACTTAAGTGATAAAGGGGTAGGAGAAATTCTTTGAGAAAGAAACCAGAAAAGAGAAAGAATGGAAACTCGCTGGAATCATGCAGCCATGTGGAGGTTTTCCATACAAGATGGACAGCAGTACCTGAGACCTCACTGTGCTGCCCTGAGGGGCCAGCTAGGGTCAGCCACGGCATCAGAGGGTTTGGAGCGTGGCCCCAGTCCAGGGGCTGTTTAAAGCTATGGAGTCAGTGCACATTTCACAGTGATTTCATCATGCCTAACTCCTGTTCAGAGCACTTTGTTTTGTAAAAATATAAAAATATAAAATATATTTTAAAATATTAAAATATAAAAATATAAAATATAAAAGTGTCCATACAAGCATTATTCTCATAGATGGAGGCATGAATTTTTGGACACCGAAGGAGTTAATTTCTAGTATGGTTAATTCTTGTCAAATTTTAAAACACAGTGGAGAGTATGTTTTTCTCTAGGGATTATGTTTTTCTAAGTATTCGTATTTTGGAGATAGTAAAGTCACTTAGTATATATTTATTAAAATAATTTGTTAACTCCATGAATAGTATACATTGTGATAAAACACAAAAAGACCGTGATGTTCTTCCAGTTTGAAGGAAATGTTAATTTGATGGTTAGAGAATATAGTGAAAAATTAATATCATTATGTTACCTTCTTGACAGTATTTCCTGTGTAGCCTTATGGAAGTAAGTGAAATTATCCTTCCATTTTAATGGGATCCTTGCCAGACAATGAAATAGGATATCTCTTAAATTTCTTTCTGTGTCAAAAATGAGCTTGCAGTACTCTAAAATATAGCCACTTATTAGCTATATGACTTTGGTTTAGTCACTTATCCCCCCAGTATCTCAATATCCTGACCTGAAGAATGGCTCAATTCTACCTCATAGAAGTTTTATAAAGATTGAAGGAGTTAATATTGGGAAACACGTAAACAAGTGACTGCTACATAGTCAGGGTTGTATAAGTCTTTGCTCTTATTAAAACTTGGGTTAATTTCTAAATGACCCTTTCCTGTTGATGTTGTCTCCTATCTCCAGATAATTATAATCAAAGTTTAGTTACTCCACTTAGCTTTTATAATAGCCCAAGCAGCATCCACTAAATCAAAAACCTTTTCCATATTTATATCACATCTGGCTAAGACAGAAATCATGGGATGGCTTGACCCCCAAAATTTGAGAACTGAGAAAGAGCAGCATCTGTCTTCTCCATCTGTTTAACCAAGATTTCTTAATTATCTGTAAAAACATCTTTAGTCTAAAGCACTCACTGCTCAGTTTAATGAACTGTATTTTGTGACATACATCCGAAGCTCATGCATTCACTAAGATTATCGACTGATTATGTTTTTCATGATGATAAGGAAGGCTAAAAATGAGCTATATCTAACACACATGCACTGTTGTTTTGATGAGAATGATTAAAGCTGTTACTCCTGGAGCTTTTTGTTGTATTTGTTACCTCCTATTTTTGTTTTAGAGTCTTATTTTTCCCAAATCAAGTCACTGTCACTAATTATTCCCTCCAGTGATGCTTTTCTGCTGCTGATGTTCTGAAGCAATTGATGTTGATGTTACATTGGTTCAAATTATACTTTCATTTGCCCTTGAAGCTTTTTGGCTGTCCATCTTGTGCTTGATTGCATTCCTTACCCCATCCTGTAGCAGCTGTTTTAACATTCTTTTTTTATTATTATTATTTTTCATTTGCTTCACTTGCTGAAATGTTAGAACTTGGCTTCATTGCCAATATTTTAATAGTCTTCAGAAGTCTCATTATTGATTTTGATATTGATGCTGTTTGATAATGGATGGCAGTGAATCTTGTCCCCAAGCTGAAAATGCTTTTAAAAATGAGTCTAAATCTCTTGCCATTAGAGCTCCTTGGGAGACCATCATTTCACAAGCTGGCTGTGTACTGTGAAGCTGGAGGCTTGCTGTGCTACAATTTTTCACATTTCCTATTGTGGACCTGAATCATGTACATTTTTCTTCTGTTTGGTAGCATGACATGTCTGTGATAACTTAGTAGCTGACAAACTTCATTTATAGTTTTGTTTGGGAGGATCAGAGTAATTCCCATTTCACAGACAAAACCTAATATATCTGACTTTTAAAATATGTAGTTGTTAGTTATTAAAAAGCATATTTTTATGAGGGTGAAACATAAAGCATAAAACTTACAAAAGATTTTTTTAATATTTGATAAAGGGTTCTTTCCCTAAATCCCTGTAGTACTTTATTTTACTTCTCATAATCTTTCTCTCATGTGTAACTCTTCCCTTCTAATAGACTCTATGAAACAGAGGAGTAGGTTCTCAGTAATCTTGACATTTCCCAAAGCACATATCCAGTAAGAAATGGTGAATAATTATTTAGTGGTTTTTTGGTTGATTATATATATTGTATAATACATAATGTACATATTACATATATATGTTATATATTAACATGTGCAATTAATGCCCATTCAGCTGTAGCTTGCTAATTTAAAATATGTGAGAATTATGCCAAAAGTATATTTCAGATTAACAATGAAAAAAAGGTTTTCTAGGTAAGCTAATAATATATTAGCCTACTTAAGAGAATAATTTTGACAGAATAATTTAAACCAATAATATGATCATTATACATCAATTTTCTCCAGTCATGTAGAACATATATCCAGTAGGAACATTTTTTGGAAATAGTATTAAATTAAATTGGGGAAAAAAAGATACTTACTTCAAATTTTTAAGATACCTGGAATTCCAGCCTATTTTCTGAAATGTTGTATAACTGTATAGCTCAAACCTCTCAATTATTCAGACTGACCTCCCCCCATATGTCATGAATCCCTATGCATGTTGTTTTTCTGCCACTTTGTGGAGTCCTCATTGCTTGTTGTATTCAGTGTGGTATTCAGTTAAGCCCATCTCAGTGATCAAACCAATGTAAATTAGACCTATCTGGCTTACTTCATAAGATTATCGTGAAAGTCAAATGAGCCAGTGTGCTTAAAAATATACTGTGAGAGGGCGCCTGGGTGGCTCAGTGGGTTAAAGCCGCTGCCTTTGGCTCAGGTCATGATCCCAGGGTCCTGGGATTGAGGCCCACATCGGGCTCTCTGCTCAGCGGGGAGCCTGCTTCCTCCTCTCTCCTCTCTCTCTGCCTGCCTCTCTGCCTACTTGTAATCTCTCTCTCTGTGTCAAATGAATAAATAAAATCTTTAAAAAAATATACTGTGAGAGATAAAAGTGCCATATATATTTGGGCTTTGTTATTAGAGTTCATGAGGGATAAACTAAACAATAAGACTATTTTCATGTGGTGATAAAATATTCTTTGTAGCTCATTCCTTTGGGTTTTATTTTTGGTTGTCTAACTATACATACACAGTAGGAAGGTGTTCTTCTGAAGACTGTGCCCAGTTCTGCACCCAGAAGTTATCACCAGTTACAAACTAGTTACATGGCTTGCTAGATGAGCAATCAGTTAACCCTCTGTTGGTAGAGTGAGGTTTGCACTTGTGTGTACAACCTAGCTACCTTACCCCAAGATTTCTTTCTGATGAGACTTCAAATTGCACAGTTCATTTGATCATACAGAATGAAATTATACTCAATGCACAAGCATTTAGCTTTCCTTAAATCATATTTTGTTCAGTTTTATTAAGGTATATAATTGACAAATGAAATTATAAGATATATAAAGTGTACATGATGATTTGATTACTTTGTGAAAAGATTCCCCATTGAGTTAATTAATATGTCCATCAGCTCACATATTTATCTTTTGATTTTCTGTGAGGGCATTTAAGTCCTACCATCTTATCAAATTATACAACACAGTGTTATCAACTAGTCACCATGTTACACATTTGATTTTCAGGCCTTATTCATCTTATAACTGAAAGTTTGTACTCTTTTACCAAACTCTCCCTGTTTTTCTCACTTCCAGCCCCTAGAAAACACTCTTATGCTGTTTCTATGAGTTTGACTTTAAAAAATTAAAATAAAAATATTTTTAGATTCCATATATAAGTGATACCATGCAGTATTTGTCTTTCTCCGTCTGGCTTATTTCAGTAAGCATAATACCCTCCAGGTTCATTCTTGTCACAAATTACAGAATTTACTTCTTTTTTAAGGCTGAATAATAGTCTATTGTGTGAAGATTTTATATATCGCATTTTTTGGTTTATATTTTTAAAGATTTTTTTAAATTTAAATTTATTTTTTATTTTAAGTAGGCTCCATGCCCAACATGGGGCTTGAACTCACAATGCTGAGATCTAGAGTCATATGCTCTACTGATTGAGCCAGCCAGGTGCCTGTATATCTATCACATCTTCTTTATCTATTTATCCATTGACAGATACGTAGGTTTTTTCCATACCTTAACTATTGCGAATAATGCAATTATTAACATGAGGGTACAGGTTCTCTTTGAGATAGTGATTTTGTTTCTTTTTGATACATCCTTAGAATGTGCTTGTTGGATTATGTGGTAGTTCTATTTTTAGTTCATTGTTTTCCATAGTGACTGTAACAGTTTACATTCCCACTAACAGCATTTGTTATATCTTGTCTTTTTGATAGTAGCCATTTTAACAGGTATAAGGTGCTATCTCATTGTGGTTTTGATTTGTATTTCCCTGGTAATTAGTGATTGAACACCTTTTCCTATGTCTGTAATCCATTTGTATATCATCTTTGGAAAACGATCTATTTAGGTTCTTTGCACATTTTTAATTCAGTTATTTAGTTCTATGTTACTGAATATTAATCCCTGTTGGATATGTGGTTTGCAAATATTTTCTCCAATTCCATAGGTTGCATTTCTGAAGTTTTATTTTTATTTACCAATAACTCAGAAAGCAAGAGAGCTGTCAGCTATTTAAAATTTAGCCGTTTCTTTTTTAATAATCTATTAAGAAAATTATGGACCATATAGATAGATGGCAATTTGGAAAATGGGGTGATTTAGGAGCATTAGAGGCTTCAGCAAGAAGGAATAAGGCAAAGAAAGGGAAATCAACTTTCCCTGCCTACTATATGCACATGGATATTTGGTGAGTGTTTTGCATACAACAGAAGGACAGCATAGTGACACTGGACAACCAAAATGCAATAATGATGCTATTGAGCACTGAAAGCACAGATGAGAGTATAAAAAGGGAGCTTGAAAAGATCAAGGGAAAGCTTTCCTAATGCCACAGTCTTGCCTAGGGTAAGTCTCCTGAGTTTTGATAGTATGGACTTTCCTTGCCCATAAAGAAATGTTTTCCCAATCTATTTATTTTTCGTTTCTATAATATTGTGATAAAGATGAGCATTTCTTCTTTCAACACCATATCTAAATTCAGTCTGCTTCCTTCAAGTTCCCATTATATTATTTGTGTTTTGCATGAAACACAAAATATGCACTTTCTATGCACTTACTATATTAGTTTCCTAGTGCTACCAAATAAATACTAAAAGATAGTTGGTTTAAATATAGATTTGTTGTTTCAGTTCTGGAGCTGGAAGTCCAAAATCAAGGTACCAGCAGATCCGTGCTCACTCTGAAGGCACTCAGGAATATCTGTTCCAGGCCTTTCTCTGAGCTTCTGGTCGCTTCAGATATTCCTTAACTTGTAGGTGGCTGTCTCCCTATGTCTGTTCCCATCATTTTCCCTCATCCATGTTTATTTCTGTGTCCAAAGGGCCTTTTTATAAAGAAATCAGTCATATTGGATTAAGTCCTGCTATAATGTTCTAACTTTAACTTGATTACCTCTGTGAAGACCTAATTTCCAAATAAAGCCACATTCTGAGATACTGGGGGTTAGATTTCAACATATTTTTGGAAGGACACAGTTCAACCCATAGCACTTACATATTGTCCCATAGAACTGAATGGTACTGTTTGAGATTGTGTGTGTGTGTGTGTGTGTGTGTGTGTACTATAATGATATTTTGTGTTTTTGCACCTTGCTTTTTTTTTTTTATCATTTATTTATTTATTTATTTATTTTTTGCTTTATTTTTGTTTTAACTCAGTGGTATGTTATGAAGAAGTTTCCAGTTAGTACCTAATATTAATAACATGGCATGCTGTTAACAATAAGAAGTGTCACTACTGATGGACTTTATTTCCCCAAATTTATTGTGGTACACCTGACAGACAAAAATTATATATAGTTAACTTGTACATACATGTTGTATGTATACATGATGGAATTTTTGAAATTTTGATTATTTTATTTTTACAAGAAATGCCATAACATTTTCATGAACTACTTTCTTGTGCACATTGTAAGCCTTTCTGTAGAGTAGGTTTCAAGGACTAGAATTGTTAGGTCATAGTCAATGCATATTCTACATTTGAATGCTTATTATCAAATTGGCCTCCAATCTCTCAGGCCAATGTTACTTCCCCCGGCAGTGTATGAATGTATTATTTATGTTTTCAGTAAGACTTGAGGTTAACAAATCAAAAATTTTAAATTGGCATGATTTTCAGTGAAAAATATTTTGATATTTAAATTTTACATTTATTTACTTATGCTTCTGTTATTCAGCTACAAATTAAAAGTGGGGATTTTTTTCTTTGGGGAATAGAATTTATTCATATGTGAAATAATCATGATAGCTAACATTGAGTGCTTGTTTCGTGCCAGATACTGTTCTAAACACTTTATATTAATTGAATACTTAATTCTCACACTTTCATGCAAATTTAATGAGACAATTCCTCTTACATATAATTATTTTTGACGTCAAATTATAGGACATTTAAAAGATGAGCTTAAATTATAGTTAGATAGATATATATTCAGAGATATATATATAGACAGGTAGAGAGATGATAGAAAAGTGATTCTTTATGGACAAGGAACTACAGCAAACATGGAAATTATGGAATATCAAAATAAAACTAGTTATCTTGGAACCTATTTCACTTTCAGTGTACATTTCATGTAATTTATATTTTATCAAGTTTTGATTTGCCCCCAAACATTTATTAAATACTTAACATTAATGTTAATGAAATTAACATCTGGCATTAATGTTAATGAAATATTGTTTTTAAAGATTTCAAGGGTCATAGCTAATGATTAATGTATTTTTTTAAATTCAAAGTCTGCTTTTGTATATAAGATGGTTTCCTTGTATCCTTTCATGAACATTAATTTATTTATTCTTCAAAACAATCCTGAAAGGTAAACAAAACAGGTTTACTATTTCCATTTTTAGAGTAAAAAAATGAAGAATGACTAAATATTTTGTGCAATGATTAAAAATAAAACAGCACTATGGAATAATAATTAACTGTAATTTATAATGTAGTAAATCTTAAATCTTAAATCTATTTCAAATAGATGTAGTAAATCTTAGAATCTATTTCACTGATGTTCTTTTCTATATCTATCCAAAGGTGGCTTTGGGAAAATTGCTAATGCTCTCTAGATTTGTGTTTTTATCCATGGAATGTAGGAGCAGACAACTTCTAAGTTCCTTCACACTTGAACATGTGATTCCATGATCGCTAGTTATCCTGGAATGTACTTAGCAATTTTCAGAAGAGGAGAACAGGGTTCTGTTGGTAGAACAGAAAAAATTTGTGTTACTGTGTTTTTTCTTCTGCCTTGCCCTTTGATTTCTCCTTAAGATTTTGTTAATAAATGAGCAACTCCAATATTTTAATGAAACTTTACTCAATGATGAAAGTTGTAGACATAAAAATCAACATACCTTCAATGTAGTATGAGAATTATTTCCTTGGTAATAATCTTAGTTGGTATCACTCATTTAAAAAAAAAAAAAGCAAATGTAATGTCAACTTTACAACCCAAATTACTCACTTTATTGTTACAGATATGATCAATAATGGATGATAATATTTCAGTTGCTAACTCAGCAGTTAACCATAACTTACTTATTTCTTTGAATAAAAAATAATTTAATCTTAAATGAAGTACTATTTATCATTCACTTGTGGCAGCTATAGATAAAAGCTCTTCAATTTCTTCATTCAGGCACTTGATTTTTGAAGCATTTCTCAATTCTCCCAGAGCTGGATGTTTTCTGAATTTGATATAAAATGACTTTTAATTTGCTTAAAGACTTTAGAGACTGACAGGAATCTGTATTTGGTTATAGCCAAAGTGAAAGGAAGGAACTGTCCAGAGTAGTAGTAGTGAAGAATCCCTGAGGAGAGACCAGATGGTTGAGTGAGCAAGGAACTACTGAAAACTGGGTGTTCTAACGTATTTCTTTGTATACTAAAAAAGAAATCTCCATAACCATTTATTCATTGATTCAACAACTATACCTTAAGTGCCTCCTACATGCAGTCAGTTTTTGAGCATTGAGCCTCATCAGTGAACATAATTGCTAAAAACCACTGTCATCATGGAACTTACTTTCTCTATCTTATGCTCTAAGTCTATTCTGTTTTAAGTCTGGTCTATTCTATTATGTATTCAACAGTTGTCATCTGTAGCTCTGCAGGGGATCAGTTTGTAATATCTTCCTGTCATCCCAGTACCAAGCTTTGTCATTTTTACATTCCTTCCTGCCAAGCCCCTCTAGGTTAGGTACCTGATTCGTCAGTTATCTCCTGGCTGGGTTTCATTCCTTGAATTCTGTCATAACCTTCCATTTAGAATGATAGTTCTGTGAAGTAAAACACTAACAAACTCCATTTTTGACAGGATTTGGACTCTGTCCCCCTACACTCTCATATATTGGTTTGCGAATCTCTTACAGTTCTACCAAGAGGGAAACAATATACGTTAAGAATGGTAGTAGAAGTACTTCTACATGGTAGTAGAAGCAGACAATGTAGTTTCTGACCCTAAAGTTAGACCTCAGTGTTTTATCTATAAAATAGTATAATTGTAGGAGCTACATTATAGGGTGTTACTTCCATGTACTTGTCTACTCACTGAAGTTTCCAAAATATTAGGACACAGCTGTTTATAATTTTGTTTTGGAGACTTGTCATGGACATTGATAAGTAAAATAATAGACTAGAAAATGGTAGATGAATAGACACAATGGAATGGGATTTTAGAAGGAAAAAAGATTACTCTGTCTAGAATGACCAGAGAAGGCTTACTGGTAAAATTGGAATATCATTAGACATTGATGAATATTTGAAAAAAGCACGATATTTCTAATTTTTGATTTCTCCCTTGCGTTTATTCATTAGACTTGACAACAGTATGTACACTTTTTGGAAATGATTAAATCCCTGGAAAGGTTGCCTTAAGAGTGATAAAAATTGGCCATCAAGTAATTTAGTTTTGATTTTGGTCATGATCTATAATTTCTCCTCAGAAGTGAAAAGTAGTAAATTTTGAAGGGGAAGATGAAGTCTTGTATTTCTTTCTTTACAGACTTTTCTGCTGACATATCATGCCTTCTAATTTGAAACAACAGTGTGGGGATTAGCTTAATACTCTTCAGACTGAACCAAAGCAGAGCCAAGGTTCTTTATTCAATCTTTTCTATAATGTCCATACATTAAAGAAAGCTAGTGCAACTCACCAAAATGAGCAAATGAATTATTTCTGAACCACAGGACCTGGCTCATTGTTTCTAGTCCTGCCAAAAGAATTTTTATTTCAAGTGTTAATTGATTCTTTTCCTTATTGTAATTGATTGAACCACTGTAGTATTTATTAAGTGTAATGACTCAAAATGATTAAGACATGAATCCTTTTTTGCAAGTGTAAATTGCATTAAGGGGAATCAAATGCTTTCCGAAGCAGCATATTAGGTTTTCCAATATCCATTAATTGACATAAGGAATGTATAGGTGTTTCATTGATTCTTAGTAATATGTAATTAGATTATCTAATGTGGTAAGGTCTCCATTGCTTACACAAATAAGGGCATGATGTTGTGAACAAACCCTGACATTGTGGTAGAACAGTTAACAACAATTTGTAATGTGAGTATATTATCTAGTTTCTATTTGTAGATATATATGCCAAAATGTTTAGGGATTCTTGTCAAAAAATAAGCACTCAAAGACACAAATGTAAATATCTAACTTAGATGCAAATTGCTCAGTTATCACTTCTATTTGTGTTAAATTATATCATGATCATCATGAAAAGGAATGATTTATCTTAATATGCACCTTTTTATGAGAATAAAAGCCTAAGTATATCTACAGAAAAATAGGCATAATATGTAACTATAAAGAAATATAAAAAAGCTGATAGGATATACTAAATTTACTATTGAGTTTTTCTCTTGGAATGCAAGTATGGAGTGGGGCTAGGGACAAAGGAAAACTTCAAATATATCTGTGATATTTTCTGATGTTTATTTATAAAATAAAACAAATACAATTAACTATCAATTCTGAGTAGTGGGTGATATTTTGATATTATTCTCAATTTTGTGAACACCTTGTGTGTGTGCATATGTGTATGTGTATTACTTATTCCACATGCAACAACTGAAAAAAAACCCTTGTCTCATTCTTTATCACATCTTATAGGTTTCCAATTTTATATTGTGCTGGGAGTTGTATAAGTCTAGGAAAATAGCTTTGGGATCAAGGTATAATATATACAAGTTTCAATGCCTGTCACTGTCTTTATTTATCCCAGTAGCATTTGGCAGCCTTTCTGTATTCCATATGACATGTATACCTACTTCAACCAGAATTCCTGACTGGACAATGTATAGATGAGGAAAATATTCCCTGGTTAGAGAATCTAGACTAAGCTGAATTGTTTCATCAGAGATGGTGCTATTAAAAACAAACAAATAAACAAACAAATAAAAACCCACAAACACCCCCCCCAAAAAACAAAAACCCTCCCCCCAAACTAGAAAGATCTGCCTGCGGAATAGTCTGTGGAAATGAAATAAAGAAGGCAGGGTTAGGTCCATGAATAGACTTGTCAAACATTTTGAGAAGGAATGCTGTCATTTATACCCCCTGGGACTTCACAAGAAGTTATTTTCTGAGTTTGAGGTATTTATCTAAAGCCAGCCTATAAAATTCCTCTTCCAAAACGTAGGTGCTGTAATTTACAGTAGAAATGTTCAGAAAGGAGAATCAGAATTATACCTGGTTAAATGTTTTGTAGTTTACTTTTAAATTTGCTATTTTTAGAGTATATTCTGTTCACATGCGTATGCTTTTTTCTTATCTTTCGGTCAAGAAGGATCTTAAAAATCTGTAATCTTCAGAGATAAAGACCCACAATGGTTGCAGAGATGGTAATGATGTGATGATGGTGTAGCACCTTCCGTTTTGTTGCTTAGGTGACTAATGGATTTTAAAATAGGCATTTAAAAAGTCAAGTAGCACTCTTTAAATCCAAGCGTAAGCAGGAATGATATCTTCTCCCCCATCATCTGAAAGAAATGAATTCAAAGACTTTTTCCCTAAAAAGTGGCACTTACTCACTCATATTGTAAAAGATGTGATCGGTCTGCAGTAAATCAAGACTATGCTACAAGTCTGTATCATCTGAATCCTTCATGGGTGAGGTTGTCCTGAGACATCCGCTGAGGGAGTTGGTGGTCACAGAGGCAGCTGTGACGGAAGAGTGGTAGCATCTTCTCATGGGTGCACTTGACCCTAGAGATACTACCAATTGGGAGATGTTAAATAAAAATATGATGTAAGAATCAGTGAAGAAGAAATAGTCATTAAAAAAGAAAGGGATAGCAGAAGATTAAAATGTGAATAAAATCGAAGAAACATAAATGAAAAAGAATGTAAAATACTGAAGATGAAAATGTTAGTTTTTTTAAAAAAAATCAATGATAAAGCAGGCTATATCCAAAATAAAAGAAACAAATATATAAAAGCAATAAATTAAAAAATTATATGAAAATTAGGATGATATAGCATTAATAACTGAATTAGGAAATATGACAATGAAAGTAACATGTAAATAATAGTGTTAAAAATACAATAATATATTTTTTTCCTTGAAAACACTCAGCAATTATAAAGATTATGTTGAAAAAGGCCATATAAGACAAGAAAATATCAAGATACAAATAATAGTAGGTAAATTCAATCAGAAATTATTTAGAAGGCAAATTCTAGGCTAGTTATTAAAAACTAGCATATATTACAGCAGTGAAAATTTCTGATGCAATGCTGAGATGGCTTATTATAAGAACCAGGAATTTCTCTTAATGAAAACAGGAAAACCTAAATAGTGAAGAATGAGAAAGAGACAACATAAAGAAACACAGCTATGGAGATGGAAATGTGGTGAATCCTGAATAAATATCTCCATGGCCATGTTTTCTTTCTTGCAAAAATGTCTCTGAAATCAAGAACTCCAAAAGTCAGAAAGTTCCTTGGGCAACCAAGTTCCTGCTGTAGCCTTATGTAAAAAGAAAGAAAGCAATCAATGCTTTTTCTGGCTTCTTAGGAAATCTTGTACTTTTCATCTGGTTCCATGCTTTCTTAGAACAACCTATTTTGGTATCGTATTATTACTGTAATGGATATACCCCTGATTGGTCAGTCTTCAAGATCAAAATTCATACCCATTTCTAATAACAATGGCTTGTAGATCCCAGAAGCCCCAAGGGTATGGAACTATCACTACACCCTGGCTTAAGCTCCAGTCTGTCATAGTGAAGTTGCCTAAGAACTGGTAGCCAAACAAAAAAGCATCACAGAAACTCTTTGAATCACGAGAGGCAGAAGATTCCATGGAAGCAACTGGGCCTTTGAAATATGACTGAACAATATATGGTGTTTAGACCACAATATCTCAAAATTAAGGCTGAGAGTCATTTGTTTGTTTAAAGGATAAGTTGTATAGCAAGAAAAACATTGGGCAAAATAGACACCACACACTGGAATTAAATACGGAGAATGCAAACTGTAAGTGGTAGTGGAAATTCAAGTGGAGGCTTTGGACTCTCACAGTCATGAATTGCTGGTGTCTAAATCAACTATACCTAGATCTTCAAAGAGTGGAAGTTACCTGAAATGAAACCCACAGTTACAGTTGAGTTACATTTTAGAGTCACATCTGGAATCGCTTGCACTAAGTGAGCAAAATTCAGCTGCACCTTTATTAAATCATGTCCCTATTGCAAAGCCTTTCTATGTGTGGATAGATTTGGAAGTTTTTCTGACTTTGTCTTAGCTTACATGTTTTCAAAAGTGATTAGAAATCCTTACTCAGTAATAAAGTGCTATAAAAACCCTGCCCAGAAACTAGATGAATCAAACTGAGAAGCATATTTTATTGAGCATATATTTTGTTCCAGCTGTGTGCTAAGCACATACAGATGATTTTATTTATTGCTTAGCATGGTCCTAAAAAGTCATTTCCATGGTAATCATATTTTTACAGATGGGAAATCAGGGTTTAGATACATTGACTTAACTAACCGTGATCACAAAGCATCATAGATGAAAAAGTTCAGTTTTGAATTCAGGTCTTCTGGTGTCAAAAGCCCTTGGTGCTTTTAACTTTCTACTATCCTGCCTGGTCAACTCTGTTCTTCCCATCTCCCAAGTCCAAGTCACTCAAACTTCTTTAGAATTATCTTACTACTAAAAGGTAGTAAAATTAAGAATCAACAATATCAGTGATGAATTAAGATTCTTTTCTTGAGTAGGATTTCCCACTGATTAAATCTACACCAGCAGTGTAGTCTTGTTAGAAGGATTGGTCAGTGTCAGATAGTTAAGTATCATTTATAGCCCATTTACTTAATAAAATTCCACATAGTCATAGTCTGTTCTTGAATTAGCGGCAGCACTGTTCTTATACCTCCTAATCTCAGAGTTCTTATAAAGGATGGGGAAGTAGAAAGAAGAGGGATTTGTTTTGTAGCTTTCTTGAATTACCAAGATCACTCAATTTTTAATGTATGAGGCTCTCAGCCTTCCTAGCAGGCTGTGTTTAAAGTCAAGTCCATCTGTGCTAGAATGAGAAAATTCTTTTAATGTTCAAGTTACACCTGAGTAAGTTTGGAAAATCATTTCTGTAAGTGGACAGAGGAAAATCTAAAAATGCAGTTTTGTGGGCTGCGATCCTTAATGAAGATGTTTATATATGAAAAACATCCTTGTTGCATACCGGGCATAAATTATTGGGTTGTATGTGCTTACACAACATTATAATAAATCTTATGAAGAAATTCTACTTCAGTAGTTATATGACAGAAAAGGAAAACTTAAAAACAGTGAATCTGGAAAGTAATAGGAATTTTTAATTTAATTAATTAAAAGTTTTGAGATGTAGATTCATATGCTGTTATAAAAAATAATAAGAGGATTCCTTGTTCAATTCACCCAATTTCCTTCAGTGATAATATTTTGAGTAACTATTGTATAATATTAAAAGCAGATACTGACACTGGTACAGTCTACTGATCTTATTAAAATTTTTCCAATTTTACCTGGACTCTTTTCTGCATATTTGTACACATGATATTCTATACAATTTTATATCACCTTATTAGGTTTTTAAATCCACCACCACAGTGAACCATAAGAACCTATCCTGTTACTGCTATGGCCGAGCCATGTCCCTCCTCCATTTCTAAAATTTTGACTCTAAAAATGTTATAGAAATGGAATTACACAGAGTGTAACGTTTTGGGATTGGCTTTTTTTATTCAGCATAGTCCCCTAGGAATTCAAACAAGTTGTTTCTGGTGTCAGTATTTTTTTACTTTTTATTACTGAGTAGTATCCTGGGGTATGTATATACTACAGTTATTTTAGCATTCACCCATTGAATGACATCTGTGATGATTTCAGGTTTCAGCTGGTACAAATGAAATATATGGAATAAATGCATAAATATTCATTTACAGGTTTTGTGTAAACATAAATTATTATTTTTCTGGAATAAATGTCCCAAAGTACAAATGTTGGGTTATGTAGTTATTTCAGGTTTATTTATTTTATTTTATTTTATTTATTTATTTGACAGATAGAGAGAGATCACAAGTAGGCAGAGAGGCAGGCAGAGAGAGAGGAGGAAGCAGGCTCCCCGCCGAGCAGGGAGCCCGATGCGGGGCTTGATCCCAGGACCCTGAGATCATGACCTGAGCTGAAGGCAGAGTCTTTAACCCACTGAGCCACCCAGGCGCCCTCAGGTTTAGTTTTATAAGAAACTGCCCTACTGTTTTTCTAGACTGGCTGTACGTTTTCACATCCTTTCAGCAATGTGTAATTGATGTAATTTCTCCACATTGTCTTCACTATGTAGTGTTGTCACCATTTTTAAATTTTAGCTATTCTGATAGGTATATAGTGAGTGCTCAGTGTGGTTTTATTTTGTGTAATCCTGATAGCTAATGATAGATAATGAACATCTTTTTATGTGCTTACTTGCCGTCTGTATTTCTTTTTTGGTGAAGTGGATGTTCATGTCTTTTGTTCATTTTCTAATTAGATTGTTTTTTCACTATTGAGTTTTGAGAGTTCTTCATGTATTCTAGGTACTGTTCCTTTGTTAGATATGTGGTTTGCAACGCTTTTCTCCAAGTCTGTAGTTTGTCTTTTCATCCTCTTCACACCGACTTTCTCAGAGCCAAGGTTTAAATTTTGAACAGATCTAATTTATGTACATTTTTTCTTCTATAGATTATGTATTTGGTTTTAAGTCTAAGAGCTCTCTGCCCAAAGATTTTCTCCTATATTTTTTAGGGGTTTGTTTTTGCCCAGTCTTGTTGAAATATAACTGACATACAACATTGTGTAAATTTAAGGTGCACAGTGTGGTGATTTGGTATAGGTATATATTGCAAAATACTTACTATAAAAAGGTTAGTTAATATATCCATCACTAAACATTTTTTATGCATGTGTGAGAACTTTTAAGATTTACTCTCTTATCACCTTTCAAGTAAATAATAGAGTATTATTAACTATAGTCACCAGGTAGTACAGTAGATCCTCAAAACTTGCACATCTTATAACTGAAGGTTTGTATCCTATGACCATCTTCACTGATTTTCCACATTCCCCACCCCTGGCAACCACCAATCTACCCTTCATCTCTTTGAGTTCGGTTTTCTTCTATTTCACTTGTAAGTGGGAGATCATATAGTATTTGTCTTTCTCTAACTTATTTCACTATGTTAGTAGACCGTGGATTGTCTTTCAATCTTTTAATTTAGCTGGAAGTTACCCTTTGTTGGTCTTACACATGAGTCATGTCAGCTGCAGTTCCAATGGCAGTTTAATTTCAGAGTCCTTACAGTGTAATTACGGTCTGCTTGGTTTATCTAGTGCCACTGGAGCTCTTACTGGTTCATGTTGCTGCTACCGAAGGAGCAGGAGAAGCTTCCTCACACTGGGCCTCCAAGTTTCCCTCAGTGGAGGGGGATGTGTAGTGGGATCCTTTTACCAGAGACTTCTCCATTCCCAACTACTCCCCTGATGTCTTTGGGTAGGTGAGGAGATATTTCATACCCTTGGGAACAAAGAGGTTTCCTGGACTGAGCGGCTCACTGTGAGTGTGTTCCTCTTTCCTCTTCTGCATGTCTGTTCCTAGTAAGACTTCGATTCAGTATTTTGAAACCTTGTATTTCCAAACTGCTTCACATACTGCACCTCCATAATTTCAGAAGTACAGCACTCTTACTTGCCTGAATACAGACCTTTTAAGCTACTAGCACAATTTAAGATGCCTTGGAGGGCGCCTGGGTGGCTCGGTGGGTTAAAGCCTCTGCTTTCGGCTCAGGTCATGATCTCAGGGTCCTGGGATCGAGGCCCGCATCGGGCTCTCTGCTCGGCGGGGAGCCTGCTTCCTCCTCTCCCTGTCTCTCTGCCTGCCTCTCTGCCTACTTGTGATCTCTCTCTGTGTCAAATAAAATAAATAAAAAAATCTTAAAAAAAAAAAAATAAGATGCCTTGGAAAAGTCAGACAACATTCAGAATATTTTATAAAGGTAAAACTGATGCTGAAAGATGGGTTGATTTGGATTAAAATAGATTTCAGCAAAAAATCCATTTATGTATAATTATATAACATTAGACAATTCCTTGTTTAATCAAATATACAGTGTGCTTGGTTTTTCATACTTGTATGTGGGTCTATGGAGGGGCATTAGATGGGAGGAGAGGAAGAAAAGGTAAAATGACAATAGCAGAAAGATGTTTTTGTAAATGAAGTTTTTTGTGTAGGAACCTCATGACTCAGATTAAGAGTGCACTTCTTTTAAATATACATCCATTTATTTCAAATACCACAACATATTTTCAAATCTGATCTAGTGTCATACATGTTAACATCTTGAACAAAGTAGAATGGACTCAACTTGAAATAGAATGTAAGCATTTAAATAAGAGAGCTAGCTTAATAACATTATTTGCGTAATTTTTATGATTTGGAAATGTTTTCATGCACATGGTCACATTTAGTCATATCAAAAATATATGGGAGGGCGCCTGGGTGGCTCAGGGGGTTAAAGCCTCTGCTTTCGGCTCAGGTCATGATCTCAGTGTCCTGGAATCGAGGCCCGCATCGGGCTCTCTGCTCAGCAGGAAGCCTGCTTCCTCTTCTCCCTGTCTCTCTGCCTGCCTCTCTGCCTACTTGTAATCTCTCTGTGTCAAATAAATAAATAAAATGTTTAAAAAAAATTATGTGGGAGACAAGGAAGTTGTCAATACATTTATTCTTATAGGTTAAAACAATATAACTCAGAGAGGTTAGACGGTTTATCTAGTATTTCTAAGCCAGTAGATGGCAATGGTGGGGACATGTACTTATGTCTCATTTTAGATTTGTAGGAAGTGATGGGACCCCATTTCTTCAAGATTGTTTTGAGTCAAAATAGTTAACATATGCCCATTTTTTTTGTTTGTTTTGGTTTTTTTTTTTGATGACATATGCCCATTTTGTACAGAGACAGAAGGACATGACTTAATTGCTTCCATTGGTCCTTTGCAGATTCTCTAGTTTATGCATTTAACTTTTCTAACAATTTACTAAAAATGCTGAAGGCTTCCTTGACCTTGTTTTTTAAACCTTAATTTAAAATAAAGCACAGGCTGTCTTGGGAGAAAACATTAAAGTGATGGCACTTATTTTTGTTTGCTTATTTTTGTTTTCTGATTAGATGAAATAGTTTCCTTGATAGGCAAACCATTTTCTGAGGGTCAGCATAATTGTAGCCAGGTTTTAAATGCTGTTTCTTGGCTGGCAGCTAACTCTGCTATGTGCCCTGCCTAAGATGCCTGGTTCAGTGAGCAAAACTTGCACAGTGTCACTTTGAAGATAAAGTCACGTCTCCCAGGATGCCTTGTCAACAAGCCTGATGTGATATAGTGTTGGTGTGTTGACTTTTTCTTTAGTTGTGCTTCAACTTTTGAGTCCTTTGGGTTATTCTTTACTAATCTGAAGAGATCACAGCTTCTGGCTATTCTCTACTGTTTGAATAGTTAAACAAGCCTGACTGTCAGATTTCCAATACGGAAAGGATCTACAAAATCAGTGAAGTGACCTTGGGCATAATTTTTAATACCCATTATAATCGTCTCTAGGTTTAAACTTGAGGGTTATAGACAGAGTTGCACATTTAAACATGGGAATTTATTTTTTTGGCTGACAGGCAAAATTGAAATTTGCTAGACTTTCCTTCCCTTAATTTTGAACCTAGGGAATGAGCATTATTCATTAATTTAAAGAGTAATCTCTCTAATAGAGTAAGACGCCATGGCAAAATCTCACAGTGATGTGGTGTGTATCTAGTTCTGTATTCAGTCATGTTGTGGATTATAACATAGCTTTCTTAAAACACAGGACACCTTGTCTGTCTCTTTCATTGTAGAAATAAAAGTCCTCTCTGATTTATCTTTGTTTCTTTTAATGCCAGTATTATAATCAGGTTTTTCTATACTTCAGAAGGTGTTTAAAGTAGTATCACTTAGTCTTAAATATGGGTTGTTTTTCTTTTACTTAATTTTTAAGGGTTAATACACCATAAAGGCTTTGGAAATTGAGAAAGCTCTTAGATCAATGTGACTTTTCATAAAATTAATCGATGTTGTGAATAAGAAATGTTTTGGGTAGTTGTTTGCTTTCCATTTCAAAATACTTTTCTGTATTTTTTACTTCCTTAATGTTTACATTGTAGAGGGTAAACTCTACAGTGGTAATGACTTGCTGAAGATAGATGCACTTCCACTCTTATTAGTCGTGATTGCTGATGTAGATTACTGTGGGAGCTGAGAGATTTGTAACACAGCAGGTTACTCATTAGCAATTCTGGAATGAAAGGCATTGCAATCTAGTGATTGTTTTAAGTTCTAACTGACTCTATAATGCAAGTAATATTTTAAATTCCTAGATACACTATGTATTTCCATTTCATGAATTAAAAACATGCTCAAATAACCCATTCTACATGTTAGTATCATACAACTCCTCTGAATATTACTGTCTAAGTACAACAGACAGTACAGAATTGCATCCTTTAAGCAAAATGGTCACTACAAATACATATGTAGGCTTTTCTTATTTCTGATAATTTCTTAGGATACCCTTTGCAGCATCACCTTGCATAAACAATTTAATTTTTAAAAAGACATATATTTACTAGTTTCGAAACAAGCATGATCATATATGTATACACTCAGAATATTGCTTATAAGAATCAGAAAATATTGGGGTGCATGGGTGGCCCAATTGGTTAAGCGGCTGCCTTCAGCTCTGGTAGTGACCCCGAGGTCCTGGGATCAGCCCCAGGTCAGGCCTCCTGCTTCCGACTTTCCTGCTTGGCAGGCCGCCTCCTTCTCCCTCTTCCTCTGCCTCTGCCCCTGCCAGTGTCCGCTCTTTTGCTGTCTGTTTTTCTCTCTCAAATGAATAAAATTTTTAAAAAAAGAAGCAGAAAATGTTAATCTTTCAAATATGTTACTTTAGTGGTTTTCAAAATAAGTTAATCCTATTTATATAGTGTCTTAAAATGTTTATACATCTAACAATTGGTTTTCGTCAGATAAGCAAAAAAATAGGACATTAACAACCAGGCGAGTTTTTTTTTTTTTTTCCCCATAAGCAGTGATTGTTTCATTTAAAGGAATATATGTATTTGATACTGGAAAAACACAAAAGGCCACGGAACTGACAGTCAGTTGTGTGAAAACCATAATTATCTGGATTGTGTTTTGATTAAGCCACTTAGCTATATCTGACTGAAGAAATAAATGTCTCTCCATCAGTTTTGATTGGGGGTGCTATCTGTGTTCTGTCCAGTGACAATAAGCTTGTTTCTTTGAATGTAGATATAATTTCAAATATATACCCCTTAAACACTGCTAGAAAGTAATGGAAACTATAAAATTGGTGGCTGAAAGGCCACAGAGATCAATAGAGAAAGTTCTCACACTTCAGTGATTTTTCCTTAATTCCCTTTATTCCTGTTATTTTTGCAGTTGCTTTCTCTTGGAACACACTTTGAATTTCTGAGTATCCATTTCCTCAACTTTAAAGTGGAGGTATTAATAGAACCTACCTCATAGGGTGAATGAAAGGATGAAATAAGTTAATGTATGTAAAAGTGCTCAGCATACTAAGTACTAATCCTGGCACATTGAAAGGGTTTAACAAAATTGCTTTGTTGGCATTATTATATCATTTGCAAGACTCTGCTCGCAATTCTAGAACTCATTCAAAATCCTAAAACTCAGCTACTATGCATAGCTCTTAGTAGAGCTATTACAATAGGTAAACTGGATTCTGTAAGATGAATTTCCCTTAAATCTAAGCATTTAACTTGTATTCTCAATCTTATCTGCTGGAATAAAGTTCTTTTTGATCTGAAGCTAATGATCACTGTACCTTCTTTGTGAATATGTTTCTTTCTACTATACCTGATGCGGGAAATAAGCATGAGGATGAGCAGTGTTTGGGCAACCAGGTTGTAAGCTCCATCTCTCCCCTTATACCACCTGGAAATAGCTTAAGTAGAGGATAAGCATCTCATTAAGAGATTTCTGAATGACTGGAAGTCTGGGCTGCATGACCTCTAGGAGACCTTCCTACCAGTTTATGACCACTCTGTCCGTGGGTTCTAGGAACCCAGTGCTTTTACAAAGCTGTGTTTTGAGTCCACCAATAGAATATTTCAAAGTGATTTCTGCTTGACTGACCACCATTTCCAAAATTACCACCCAGTTAGGTTTTCCCCCAAATCAAGCAAAGCCGCTTGTATATGCTTCAAGCCATCCATGTCTAACTTTGCATAACTGTCATTCTGTGCTTTGTGAAGAGTTTATGAAAATTCAAAGATTTATTTTTGGCAGTCCTGTAAGCATGAAGAGTTGCTAAATGTGTTCTTTGCTAAAAAGATAGTGATGCTTTACCTGTTCTCTAGCAATAGGAGCATTCTTTCCATCTTTAATTTATATATGGCTTTATCGTATAGTCTCTAGTGTTGCAAGCAAAGTAGTCAACGTGTCTGAAAAGGAGGGCTGCTTTTCAATAAATAACTAGCTAATTATTGTGATTTTGATTTGAATAAATGAATTAATAGTTTTAATCTACTCCTATATAGCCTGTGACCGTGCAAGTTTGAATTACTGAAAATAGTGAAATAGTTTATTTTTTAAAAGATTTTATTTATTTATTTGAGAGAGTGAGAGAGTGCATGAGTGGGGAGGAGAGAGAGAAGCATGCTTCCCACTGAACAGGGAACCCAACGCAGGGCTCAAACCCAGGACCCCGAGATCATGACCGGAGCTGAAGGCAGACACTTAACTGACTGAGTCACATAGGCGCCCCAGTAGTTGATATTTTTAATCACTCACCACAGTGCATGGCACTTTAAAATATTGAAACCACAAGAAGAAAGATTTAGGGTGCGTGTCAATCTGTAAGTGCTTTGACTTTTGTAAATTCTGCACAGCACAGGCTGATCTGTGTTCCAAAGGGACTGTCCATCTTTTACATTGAAGTGCTTTTAAAGTTTGGAAATATTCCATGAATTGTGATAATTTTGTATATTTTCACAATACTGGAGTTTAATTTGATGTTTTAATCATTTTAATTAAAAAACGATTTCAACTTAAACTGATACATTCTGACATAATAATTCATCTATAGTAGTTACGGAATTATGCTTAGAATAGTCTGTTTCCTTTATAAGTTTTCTCATGCGTGGATAAATACTAAGTAAATAATTCATTTTTTCTTCCAAGCATTTTTTTATTGAGAATCCCTACATGCTAGGAAATGGCAAATTTGAAATTACTGTGTTGGTACAATTCTGCAGTGACTTCTGTTATACCCAATTTTAAGTAATTAAAGCTTGTGAAGAGAGAATTTTAATTTTAAGTAAATTTTAACAGATGTATAACAAGGCAAACCAGAGCTACTTATAATATGCCGATTCATTATAAATCCAGGTTACTAGGTTACTTTAATTTAGTCTGAATCCTTTAACTATAATACTTTAAAATGTCACATATATATTATATATATAGTTAGATAATTCTTTAACACAACTGTACAACTCATTTTACATATTTATGTTAGAGTATATTATTTATTTGCTTTATATAACAATTTTTAGTTTTAGAATCAAACTCACTTTTATTTTCAAGTCTTATGTTCATCTTTATGTATACGGGAATATTCCATAATAAAAGTTACCTGGTATAATTGTTTAATGAAATAAAATCTGTTAGTTCTATAATAATATTCTATAAATCTTTTAAAAAGCTCTTTAAATTTCATTTGTCCACTTGTTTTATACAATCAACCCAGCAAAGGAACACATATCTTCCTTCTTTTGAAGGAGTCTTTCTGAGCCACACATTTTAAACACGGGAATATTCAGTAGTAATTTCTCAGTAACAGATCAAAGTATTTAGAACTTAATAGAAAGACAAAGAGGAATGGTTCTTATCTGAATTCAAAATTTCAGTAGGAAAAATGACTGTATTTAATCCTTATCTTTGAATCTTCCTCAAAATTAATCCTACTGTCAACTTGTGTTCCATGTAGCCCATCTTCTTAAATATTTGTTTAAGTCTTTGTCACTCAGAAATTCAAAGGAAGATGTATGTCAAAAGTTCTGTCCTTTACTTTTCTTCTTTCCTTCCCCTTCCTTCCTTCCTTCCTTCCTTCCTTCCTTCCTTCCTTCCTTCCTTCCTCTCTCCCTCCCTCCCTCTCTCTCTTTCTTTCCTTTCCTTTTCTTTTCTTTTCTTTTCTTTTCTTTCTTTCTTTCTTTCTTTCTTTCTTTCTTTCTTTCTTTCTTTCTTTCTTTCTTTCTTTTTCTTTCTTTCTTTCCTTCTTTCTTTCTCATCTATAATTAAACTAGAACTATGGAGTGGGAGAGAGACTGATTTTGGAAATTATTTGGAATAATAAGAAAATTGGGCAAGTCCCTAATTATCGTTTTCCCTCAGTAATTTTCTTTCTTATAATATTAAATGTATTTAAATTCTGTATTCCCAAAATATCTTTGAAAGACTAAAATAAATTCTGTGCTTGTTTAAGGATCCATCTAGAAGGCAGAGTGTATGAGGCTGAGAACAAAAACCTTATATTCTAACTAACTGTTGCATCATTACTAGATAATCTTGACTATGTCCATATCCCTGGCATTAATGTAAATACTGAGCTGCACAAATTCCTCAGACCTCCAGCTTTTTTATTTTATTTTATTTATTTTTTATTTTTTTATTTTTTTTAAAGATTTTATTTATTTATTTCACAGAGGGAGAGAGATCACAAGGAGGCAGAGAGGCAGGCAGAGAGAGAGAGGGGGAAGCAGGCTCCCCGCCTGATCATGACCTGAGCCGAAAGCAGAGGCTTTAACCCACTGAGCCAGCCAGGTGCCCAGAACTCCAGCTTTTAAGCACTATGTAAACCCTGCAAAAACATGCCAGTTTTTCTCTTTTTAACTTCACTACAAGATTCCCCACACTTCTCTAATGGTCTCATTTTAAGTCTCATTTGGGCTACTAGGAGTGTGAATCCTAAAAATGCCTACTATGTGGTCTTAATTTCAAGTTTTATGTTTCAGCATCAGGTTCTATAGCTTAAACATGAGAGAAGGAAGTAAAATTGACTGACTGCCTATTGTATGCCAGGAACTATGCTAGACCATGCATCCTTAGTCTTAACCCTTAAACAGCAGCTCTGTGAGGTAGGTGAGTATTTTCATTTCACAGATGAGGAAACAGACTCTGAGTCTAAGTACCTAGTCCAAGGTCACAGAGCAGGTAATGATGGAGTTAGGATAACAACTCAATATTATTGACTCTAAAGCTCATTCCATTTCCCCAAACACCAAGGGGGGAAGAATAAACTTTTCAGTGAGTGCCATAAGCAGAAACATGTAATAATCTTTATGAAAATGGTCAGTAGACTGTAGCAGTTAAGAGAACAGATTATGGATCCATGCTGTCTGAGTTTGATTCTTAACACTGCTACCTTTAAGCTATGTGACCTTGAGCGAGTTAGTCAACCTGTCCGGACCCAGTTTTCTTATAAGTACAATGAGGATAAAGATAGCAGCTATCACATAGTGCCGTGAGGATTAAATAATCAGGCTTTTGACACATAATAAATACTAGCTGTCCTTGTTGCTGTTGTTGTTATTAACTTCAACTAGAAGAGACTTTAGAGGTTATCTTATTTCACCTCTTCTTTTTCTAAGTAAGAGGCTGAGATCCTGAGAAGCAGAATGACTTGCTCAGGGTTACAGAGCAGCACAGAAACAGCAGTTAGTTTTCCTAACAACTTCCAATCTAGTGTGTTATACTTGTAAACAAAAACAACATCCAGAAGGTAATGAATGCTGGTGCTATATTTAGAATTTATTTGTATTATTCAATTAATCCCTAAGCCTTTACTTCAATATGCCTATTCCTGCTGAGAAATAATACCACCTAATTGTAGATTTTTATGGATATTGATAAAAGGGATGAATCAACAAATTATGAACATACTGTTACATTTTATAAGTCCATAAAATTTAAGGATATCCCCTTTTATGTACTAATAAAATATTACACAGAAATGGTGAATGAAAAATGATGGCAAAAATTATGTAAATGTGAGAGATGTCTTTTTTTAAGCTAAAGAATTTAAGTCTTCTTGAATATTTCTCAAAATTAATGATGTGGAACTGTGTTAGTCTCTCTTGTTGTCTTCAATGGGTTGACTTCCTCTGCGTTGCACATTTTGTTCTAAAAGTGAAAGGAGCGCATTGATTAATGCACATATATTTTATGTTGTTAAAGTTTCAAAAAATGATAAAACTCAGTTTTCACGATGGATTAGAAATATTCTCCTTCTTCTGGAAAAAAAGAATGAACTACATGAATATAAAAATCAAAAGTGGCTGTAAATGAATGCTACACTTTTTCTGGAAAGTCTTTCTCTGATGGCAGAAAATAGCAGAAAACTGGTCTTTTTGATTTGTGTAAATTTATTTTTTTATTTTTTTAAAGATTTTGTTTATTTATTTGACAGAGAGAGATTTACAAGTAGGCAGAGAGGCAGGCAGAGAGAGAGGAGGAAGCAGGCTCCCTGTTGAGCAGGAAGCCCAGTGCAGGGCTCAATCCCAGGACCCTGAGATCATGAACTGAGCCGAAGGCAGAGGCTTTAACCCACTGAGCCACCCAGGCGCCCCGGATTTGTGTAAATTTAGAAGAGAATAGTTTGTGGACTTCTTTTCAAATTTATACTCAGTATAAAATTACCGAGCACTTATTTATTATATATAAGGCAATATGCTAGCTGCTGGAGACATTGATTAATAAGACATGATTTTTTTGACCAACAAGGACTTTCCAAAGACTACTTATATATATATTTTTGGTCTAGTATGTTGCTTATTTACCAAAACAACCTGAGATTATCAAATAGGTTTGAATATTTTGGTTAATATATACAGTAGAATTGAGACAATGTCAGAGCATATATCCAAATTAGATGGTCTCCCCTTATTACCATACTCTAATTGCATTAAATACTATCAGAGGTACAGTTAATTTGAACTTCAAAAGCCATTCTAATTTCTTTTATTTGTATAATTAAGCTAGAAGAGCTGTAATACATTAAAACAGCCTGTACAAGATTACTTATAAATAATGGCATTTTGCTTTGGGGCAAACAAATAAGACATTTCCAGAAAATGCCAGTAATCTCTTAATTAGGTATCTTTCACAGACTGTGAAAATACTTATTTTTTCCATTAATAAGATTGTATCTTATTTGCCTACTTATTTTTATTATGTATACATCTTAATATTCTTGGCCTTATATTTTTATTTATTTTATTTTTATTTCTATATATTTTAAAATATTTTATTTATTTACTTGACAGAGAGAGAGAGAGAGAGAGACAGTGAGAGAGGGAACACAAGCAGGGGAAGTGGGAGAGGGAGAAGCAGGCTTCCTGCTGAGCAGGGAGCCCAATGCAGGACTCAATCCCAGGACCTTGAGATCATGACCTGAGCTGAAGGCAGATGCTCAACCACTGAGCCACCCAGGCACCCCTTATTTACTTTTTTTTTAAAGATTTTTATTTATTTATTTGACAGAGAGAGACACAGAGAGAGAGGGAGCACAAGCAGGGGAAGTGGGAGAGGGAGAAGCAGGCTTCCTGCTGAGCAGGGAGCCTGATGCAGGTCTCCATCCCGGGACCCTGGGGTCATGACCTGAGCTGAAGGCAGACGCTTAACAGCTGAACCACCCAGGCGCCCCGGCTTTACATTTTTATAATAGAGTAAAAGATGTGCCAAATAGCACACTTTTTAACCAGATTTTACAGTGCAATTTTTCACTGATAATTTCTTCTTTTTTTTCTTAAGAGTTATTTATTGAGAGAGAAAGAGAGTGAGCGAACGAGAGAGAGAGAGAAAGAGAGAGAGAGAGAGAGCACAAGCCAGGGGAGTGGCAGAGGGAGAGAGAGAAGCAGCTTCCCCTATGATCAGGGAGCCCAATGTGGGGCTTGATCCCAGGACCATGAGATCATGACTTGAGGCAAAGGCAGATGCTTAACTGAGCCATCCAGATGCCCTCACTGATAATTTCTAAGGATCATCTCTTGTTATCAGGGGATGATATAGAGTGATGCTAATTGGTATTGAAACTTTTAAATAACATATCGCCAATATTTTTACTTAACGTTTTCCTAAGATATAACTCCGAGACAGTTTATCTTAGTATTAAGATATATGTCCATACATACAAAGATGCACATGAAGTATTTCCAAATAAAAACTATACTCATATCTTATCCATGCTTTCATTATTCATATTTGTCAGACTTTTCAGTGGAAGCCTACCAAAGTTTCAAATAGGGTGTGGCTCTAAGGAATCCATTCAATATTATGTAGGTTAAAGTTAAAAGGGAAATCTGGTCTTCCAAGTGGGAAATCTGGTCAGTCGGAGGTGCAGGAACTCAGTTCAAGGAAGAGATATAAAGTAGAAGAGACCAGGGGTGTCTGGGTTGCTCAGTCGTTAAGCATCTGCCTTCAGCTCAGGTCATGGTCCCAGGGTCCTGGGATTGAGCCCCACATCAGGTTCCCTGCTCTGCAGGGAGTCTGATTCTCCCTCTCCCACTCCCCCTGTTGGATGTTCCCTCTCTCGCTGTGTCTCTCTCTATCAAATAAATAAAATCTTTAAAAAAAAGGAGAAGAAGAAGAGACCAGAAAGGAAGACTAGAGCTCTGAGGGGAGAGGTAATCCATGTGTAAGGTAGTCTTGTTGAAAAGCTGAGAGGAGAGGGGTGCCTGAGTGATGCATTCGGTTAGATGTGGGACTCTTGGTTTCCGCTCAGATCATAATTAGGGTGTCATTGGGCTCTGTGCTCAGTGAGGAGTCCCCTTAAGACTCTCTCTCCCTTTCCCTTTGCCCCTCACCCACCTCACAAATTTATATATAAATCTTAAAAAAAAAAAAAGGCTAAGAGGAGAAATAGCAGTGGCAGTAGCAGTGGAGCTGTGGAGACTAGCAATTGCTCTAGAGGTGATCCCCAGTGTAGCAGAAGTGAATAAAGATTGCACAGAGTTATGGAAAAATGGGGAGGCTTGAGGCTGGGATAATTAAGGCAGGATTGAGTAGAGGCAAATGAAAATGTTTAGTGTTGATCCCAAATCAAATAATTTGATAAAATTATACAGAATTAAAAGTGATAGATTTGACAGAAAAGTCAGATCACATTTTTAATTTTGTGTGCAATTTATTTTTCTGTAAGATGTTTATAGATAGAAGGACATTCTGTCATTCATTATTCAAAGAACAAATATTTATGGGAGAGATTCTCTGCAACGTAAAACATCACGTAAGCCATGTTAGGGCAAAATGAAAACAGTAAAGATTATGAAGTTTTCAATTCAGCCTAAGAAAGGTGAGGATTATTGGGGTCAAGAATTGATGAAATCATGGCCCCATACAAAGAAATGATACCATTCACAGAGAAGCTGAGAACCAAGGACTCAAGGGCAGCAGGACTGAGCCGGGAAAAGCAGAATCAAAGGAATGTTTGTGAAGATTTCTTTCACAACAGGTCTATATGGAGGAGGGGGAAAAAACTTATGGTAAAGTGTTATCTTAAATTGTGTACTCTGAAGATGAAATCTCAAGAGAAGACTGATGTTTCTGAGGGGTACAATGTTTGTAGGAAATTATGTGCATATTTACAAAGATAATTGTGAAGTAAAGCTCCTTGGTTTAATGAGTGATTTCCTAATGAGATGAGAAATGTAGGAAGGAAGTGATTTGGGGGAGAATATGAGGAAATGAAAAAAATGGTGGTTTTTACTTGCTAATTAAGACCGAATGACAACTTCAGAAAAATCACAGTGGTGAGTATTAGTACTCTCTCAAGGAGGACGGACTCTTATCCATCTCATCCAATTCAGGAATTGTCTATTCTTCCTTTGAATTTGACTAGTTAAATGTAAGGATAATTTTGAAAAGAGAACAATGAAAAAAAAAGAGAACAATGAAGAAATGGTCTACCATGAACACTCTAATAATGAAAATCATTGCCAAATCATTTGGTAATATTCTTACACTTTTCCACACCTCTTCACATTTGGCAATTTTCTATGCAATAGTGGAAATAATGGATAAGAGTAATTTTCTTGGTTGGGACATAGAAATGATCCAAAATGGATGAAAATCTTGAAGTCAGCATACTTAAGATTCTAGTTATGTCTGTTACTATCATGCAGAATCTTTAGAATGAGGAAACAATTGAAAATCAAAGGTTTATTTTTAATGTAGACTCTTTCTTCTTTTTCATAATTCTTAGTTTTGTTTTGTTTTTTTAATTCTTAAGTTTTTAAAAAAAATACATCCAAGAGGGTGCCTGGGTGGCTCAGTGTGTTAAAGCCTCTGCTTTCGGCTCAGGTCATGATCTCAGGGTCCTGGGATTGAGGCCCGCATCGGGCTCCTTGCTCAGCAGGGAGCCTGCTTCCCCCTCTCTCTCTCTGCCTGCCTCTCTGCCTCCTTGTGATCTCTCTCCCTCTGTGAAATAAATAAATAAAATCTTTTAAAAAAATACATCCAAGAACCAAGCGTTATGAAAATTTCTCAATTTTTGAACTTAGCAGAGAGAATTAATGACATTTTTTAAAATGCCTCCAGAGAATATCAAAACCCAGGTTCTAAGACCTAGTCTCTTTTCTTCTAGAGTTCATACATGTATTAATTTCCTAGGGCTGTAGTAACAAGCTACCATAAACTGAATGGGTTAAACAACAAAAATTTATTGGCTCACAATTCTAGAGGCTAAAGTCCAAGATCAAAGTGTTGGTAGACTTGGTTCCTTTGAGGGCTATAAGTGAGAATCTCTGTGGTGCCTCTTATCTTCTAGTGGTTTCCTGGCAATCTTTGGCATTCTTGGCTTATTACCTTGATCTCTGTCTTTATCTTCACATAACATTTTCCCTGTGTGTGTGTCTGTGGTCACATTTCCCTTTTTAAAAAGGACACCAGTCATAGTGGATTGGGGCACACCCTGGTCAGTATGGCCTCATCTTAACTAAGGACATCTGCAATGACCCTGTTTCTAAATCAGGTCACATTCTGAGGTGATGGGGGTTAGGACTTCAACATAATTTCAACCCATAACACAATTCAACCCATAACAATATGTAAAAGAGATGATTATGAATAATATTGAGAGTTATCTTGTAGATCATCCACTCATTTCAGACCTCCTGTCTCTTATAGTTATTTACAGAAATTACAGATGAAGAGGCAGTTTTTATTAGAAAAGGGATTGTTTTCTATATGCACCCAAGTTCTCCATTTGGGAATCATCCTTTCAATGACTCTCTTAACATCAACACTTACACTAGCCTCAGTTCTCTATCATACTCTTTATTGGAGTCACCTTAGAAAAACATCATTTTTATGTTACTCTTTCCTCAGTAACCTTCAGTGTCTCTCTTTTAAATATGCAGTAAAGTGCAAGCTCTAAAACATGCCATTTACGTCTTCCACCCACCAGAGCATACCTGTCATTTACTCTTCTCAGCTTCTACATGTATAGACCCAATGTTCCAGTCAAACTCAACTTCTCATCAGTTTATGAGCAAACCAAAATTTCCTTATTTCTGCACTCTTGTTCATGCCTATATTTTAAACACTTTTTGTTTTACTTGTCCCATAAGTCTGACTGAAATCCTCTCTCTTCTGTGACACCATCACTATACATGAGTTGTGCCTGCCTCTCTTTCCTATAGCATTCATAGCCTATGGACCATTTGGAACTAATTTTTGTTTGTGTGGCCATTTTTTTCTTCATATGTTTATGTCTTATATGTCATATTGCCCCAGCCAACTTATAAACATCTGAGGAGCAATATATTTTATTTTGTTATTCATAGAGTAGTACACTTCCCCAAATATTATTGATACAGGTAAGACTGATTTATTGTTCATTTCCTTACTAGTGAAGTATACAGTGGTTGTGTTATTGTTTCACTTTGATTTGTTGTGCACCCACAGTTATTTGCTACATCCCTAGTTCACAGAGTTCTCTTATATAATTAGTAGTTAAGGGATTTGGATCCATTCCATTGAACTAGGTTAATTTGTTTAGTCCTCAGAGCTTTAGTTACCTTATCTATAAGGTCAGGAAATAATACTAATGTAGTCCTAAAGTTACTCTCAGACCTAGGATTCTATAATGTAGAAGTCTACATGTCATGTGATACACAATGAAATCTCTGTATAAAGCTAATCGAACATAAGTTTTTATGCAGAAATATAGATGCATGGATTTATGGAGTTTGTGTTACTGTTTTTGGTTTTTTTTTTTTTTCTGTCAGTGCTGACCAACAGTTTAGTGGTCTTCAATTATTTGAATTTATAATCCATACTCTGGCTACATTGAAAATAGTCTTAAAGTGACCTATTAAAATTAAAGACTAATTAAAAGATACTTTCTCTGATGATATATAAAGAACTACTAGTAGTTGTTAGCTACAGAAGCAAAGATTGGAGAAATGAGGGACAGTAGACTTTTTCATTTTAAACTTCTTAATTTCACAATAAAAAAAAAGGAATAATCAGGCAGTTTGTGGCCAATTCCATATATTAAAGAAAGGACATCAGGCTGGTTAATTTTAATACTAAAAATGTACGAATGTTTCCTCCCTCATTTATATGCATTCTTAGAAGTGTTTGTGGAGTAGACAATAGGCTTATTGGTGTTCTATGGTATCATAATATTCAAAGTGCTTCTTCACGATTCTTAGTAAGAGACTAGTGTTTTGAAGATGGAAGGGAAGTAAAATAAACCAACAAACCAAGACTAGCAAAACAGTAGTGGTACTTGGTATCTGATTTGACTAAATTACAAGTAGATGAGCACTGAATATGATTCTAGATTTTCTGAAACTCAGACCAAAAATAATTATCTTAAGTTGTATCCTTTTCATTGTGTGATAGAAAAATAGCATGGAAGTAAATCTACAGAGAAAAGCTCTCCCAGCATTGACTAAGCGATGAAATCTATTTTCTTTTGTCTTTTATAAGGAATATTGGGGCACAGAAGAGAATATGACCTCAACTATAATTTTGTAAAAGATAATTTATGTTTCAGTGAACATTTATTTTATTGAGGATGTCATAGTGCTAAGAGCATAATATTCTATTTAACACAGGGAAGTTATTCTTGCATAGAGTGGAAAACAAGACCCAGACCTTTTGGTTTCTGATGATCCAACTTTTGCAGGGTTTCAGTGGAAGAATTGAAATTTTGGGGTCCTTAATATATCCATCTGATTGCCTTGAAACTTCTTTAAATACATCATTATAAATAATCAAGACATGTGAGACCAGAAGAGAGAAGAACCTTATAGGTAGGTATGCTTTCTATGTGGATTTCCCAGGGTGAATTAGAGAATTTATTGCAGTAGGAATGTACCAGAAAGACACTGAACAAGTCCAGGAAGAGTGATTTAACTAATTAGGTAGTGGAAGTAAGTGGGGCTGAAGCTGAAAAGCAAAACTGTGGTCCCCAAGGCCAGGAGAGCAAGGGTTTGGGTATAAGAAGTTATCCAGTTCCCTCTTCTACAGGAAGATAATGCAGGGTGCAAGCCCTTGCCTAAATATTGGGGAAGAAGTTAAGGCACCCATTGGAAGTTGACATCTCTTCAACCTTTTGGAAATTCAACTCAATAGTTCAATGCTCTGGAACTTTGGGAAATTCAGGTTGTGATCTTAACTAGTCTAGGTTTAACCTATGGGAGAGCTCCCAAATCTGGTCTTCATAAACTAGGCTCTTTTGGCCACCACAGATAACTACACAGTATCCTTACCCAGGAGTATTGATTTTTATGAATCATCACCTTTCCAAGGTAGGGCATTTCCATCAGCAGGAAAATGCTCACCTCCTTTCTTTTTGTTGGTGAGGGCCTGCTTATACCGGCTTCTGAAGCCTAGTGCAGGAATTAAATAGTTCTTCACTCATGTTCTTCCATCATCTTGTTCAATAAATAATCCATCTAAGAAGTACCACCTCTTCCTTGAAAGGTTTTGTTTTGTTTATAATCACAGTTTATTATTTCTACCAAGGTAATGTGGAGAGTGAAGGAAACTGACATTTATGAGACTTCTCTTATAAGTCAGATGGTCTGCTACTAATACCGTAGTCTAGATACATTAAACAAAGACTCAGAGAAGTTCAGTAACTTGTTCACAATCTTATGCTCAGAACCGGAGTTAAATCCAGGTCCATTTCACACCAAAACAGTTATTTCCCATTGTATCTTCCTTCACAATGGGAACATTTAAATTAGTTTTTTCTTATCCTATATCTACTTTGGACAGTTCTTTGGCCCAGTGCTTATAATGTAAGTGCTATGTACCCAAACTTACCTTTCATGTAATTCTAGACTTCAGGATCTTTTCACTAGAGTCCTGTGTGGTCAAATGCAGACAAATTATAAAGTTCACTGGATATGTTTGCTAAATAGTATTTACAATGGGTGTGAGTTCATACTGATTAACATTTGTCTTACTCACTATGTTTTGATTTTCCGAGGATGACTCTCTACAAGAGCTCCCATAACGTACAAAATACCTAAGGGATTCTCTATCATCCAGGACTAATGCTGGTCCCTTTCTTGAGATCTTAGGTAAATGATCATCCTAGATATGCAAGCCTAGATCAGAATTGAAGATAAATTAATGGAATATTGAGTTGTAAATTCTGAAAATTCTGGACCTTTACACACAGACACACACACAAACACCCTTCCACCACCATATGCACACTTACAGGGAAATTAGGTGCATAAAACCTTTTCTGGGAAAATTCAGTTCAGTCCTTTCAATAGATAAGGAACTGGCAGACCATTGATACAAAAATATTAGAAAAAAGTGTAAAAGAAAGTAACAAATTTGTCAACAAATTAAGAACACTTATATAAAAAATATTCCTAAAGGGCATATATGAAAGTTGTGATCTAAAATTTTAGTATGTATTTAGAATTTTAATATTGTGATTTTCAATACAATATTGAAGGTAAAGAACAAAGTTCATGAACTTATATGACCTGATTTTAAGATCTACTGTAAAGTTACTGTAATCAAGACAATGTGGTATTGGGGGGAAAAAAGAAACAGACAAATAGATAAAGGGAATAGAACAGAGAGTCCAGAAATAGACCTCCATATATATAGTCAACTAGTATTTGACAAAGAAGCAAAGAAGCAATGACAGTACAATGGAATAAAGTTCTCTTCAAAATATGATACTGAACTACTGGGCATTCATATGCAAAAAAAAAAAAAGAATATAGACAACGACCTTACACCCTTAACAAATATTGACTCAAAATGGGTCACAGACCTAAAGTAAAACACAAATCTATAAAACTCCTAGAAGGAAACCCAGGAGAAAAAAAAATGACCTTGAGTATCGTGATGCTTTTTTTTTTTAACTTTTATTTGTTTAAATAATCTTTACACCCAACATGAGGCTCAAACTCACCATCCTGAGATCAAGAGTCACATGCGCCTCAGACTGAGCCAGCCAGGCATCCCAGTGCCTTTTTACATATAGCACCAAAAGCACAGTCTGTGAAAAAAATAATAAGCTGGACTTCATTAAAATTAAAAACTGTGAAATACAGTGTCAAGAGAATTAGAAGATGAGCCTCAGAATAGGAGAAAATATTTGCAAAAGATATATCTGATAGAGGACTATTATCCAAAATATACAAGAACTTTTATAATCTAACAATAGGAAAATAAACAACCCAACTTATAAAAATGGACCAAATAGCTTAACAGACATCTCACTGAAGAATGTATACAGAAGTCACATAAACATGAAATCTACCCCACATCATATGTCATCAGAAAAATCAAATTAAAATAACAATGCAATACCACTACACACTTCCTAGAATGGTCAAAATTGGGAACACTAAGGACACCAAACGCTGACGGCGATGTGGAAAACAACAACCCTCATTCACTGCTGTGGGAATGAAAAATAGTACAGCCACTTTGGAAGACAGTTTTATTCTTTCTCATAAAACTAAATATATTCTTACTAAATGATCCAGCAACCATGCTCCTTAGTTTTTAACCAAAAAGAGTTGAAAATTTATGTTTGCATAAAGAAAAAACACATGGATGTTTATAATGGCGTTATTTATAATTCCCAAAACTTGGGGAAACACTAAGATGTCCTTTAGTAGGTGCATGGATAAAATAAACTGTGCTATATCCAGACAATGGAATATTATTCAGTGCTAAAAAGAAATGAGCTGTGAAAGCATGAAAATACATGGAGGAAATTTAAGTGCATATTACTAAGGGAAGCCAATCTGAAAGGCTATATACTATAATGACGGATATACGTCATTACACCTTTGTCCAAAGCCACAGAATGTACAAAAGGGAGAGTGAACTCTAAGGTAATCTATGGACCTTGAATGATTACGATGTGCCAATGTAGGTTTATCTTTGCTTAAAAAAATATGTATGATGATTCTGATGAGTGATGTTGATAATGGGAGAGGCTGTGCAGGTGTGGGGTCAGGGAGAACGTGAAAATCTCTATGACCTTCCTTGCAATGTTATTGTAAACCTGAAGCTTCTCTAAAACATGAAGTCTTTAAATTTTCTTACAAAATAAAGTTCTTACTTCTATGAACATGAATCATAAATACAAGAACTCAAGTAGAGATAATGAGACAGTGGGAGGAAATTAGTGTTAACTGACAGATTTTAGTGATGAGGAAGAAACAAATCAAAACTATTTCAAAAATACAAAAGAATCAGAAGGACCAGACATGAGGATAGATACTGTAGAAACACAATAAGAGGATATCTTTGAGAAAATGCAAAAAAAGTAAAATAAAAATGGAAGATAGGAAGAATTAAGGAGAAAATGATAACTATATAAAACAGACAAAAAAGACCCTATGTATGCATAATTGGAGTTTCTGAAGAAGAAAAGTAACAATAGAACAGAACAAATATTTGAAGCTATAACTTGAGGAAAAAATTTCTGAAAAGATAAGAATATCCAAATGTACTTATTGAAAGGATATGTCAAGGGGCACCTGGGTGGCTCAGTGGGTTAAGTCTCTGCCTTCGACTCAGGTCATGATCTCAGATTTTATTTATTTTTTTGACAGAGGGAGAGAGATCACAAGTAGGCTGAGAGGCAGGCAGAGAGAGGAGGAAGCAGGCTCCCTGCTGAGCATGGAGCCCGATGCGGGCCTCGATCCCAGGACCCCGAGATCATGACCTGAGCTGAAGGCAGAGGCTTTAACCCACTGAGCCACCCAGGTGCCCAAGGACCTTTTCATCAAAGACAGAAAGCATCTTTTAAGTAGCAAGCAAATAATCACATTATTTACAAGAGGGAAAAAAAATCACACCTGCCTTAGATTTCTCCTCAGTGAAATACTAAAAGTCAGTGGTCCAAAAACCTCTGAGGTAATTGAGAAAAGAAAGGATTTCATGTTCAGCCAAGATTTTTAATTTTTTAAATTTTATTATTTTTAAAGATTTTTTATTATGAATAAAGGCCAAAAAATATATTGAATGTGCCACAACTCAAGAAATACTGCTCACCTATAAGAGGCTGAGCTCCATCCAATTGAGGGATAACAGAAAATTTTAGCAAAATGACTGGTGGTAAGCATTTAATGTGTTTGAGAGAACTAAGACTAAAAGAAATATGTGGACTAGATAACCAACAGAACATAAATTTTATATGTATTGATAATTTTTAAATGATACAAATAAAATTGGGAAAGTAGGGGAAACAGTATTTTGGCACCTTGTTTACAAAACTAAACATGTAGCTATCGTACATAGAATACCACAGATACAGTATTTACTGATTATCTCATCTGTAATAGTGTGGAGACAAAGGATATTGTTTAAAGCTGAAAAATCAAGTAACAGAGTTATAATTTGGTATGGTTATATAACTTAACAGTCGAAAAATGGTGATAAACAGTTTTGAAATGTACACAGTCTTTTCGAATAACTAAAATTAGAAATGCTGAACAATTTGTAATAGTAACATTGATTTCTTTAACACTGGGCAGGTAAAAAGTGAATAGTCCTTTAGACAACATAATGAGGTAAATGTAGTATTTTTGGTCCGAAAAAGATACTCTTAAAATAGTGTATGTCAAAACATAACCATAATAAAACATAAGAAATTTTGCTGTATTGCATGGGATCGTTGTTAAATTGAAGGCTATAAACCTAAGGAAAATAATAAATAGTACAATGTCTGTTGACTTTGGTTGGCCAGTACATGTTTGAGTGTTTTAGAATCAGAGTTTCTCCTGCTTGGCTCTGAATGCTTCTGAAGAGTTAAGGGAACATTGTCCCTTAGTAAGAAGTGGGAGAACCCCTGTGGGCTGACAGAGAAGTCCCCTTTCTCAAGAAACAACTACGTGGCTCTCCCATCATTTAAGTTGGTTTGGAGGAGATGTCCTCGCTCTTTGATCTCAAGAAAGCAAAAATACATTACATTTAACATGGAATACGGATATATACAGGGGTCCCAAACACTTCTGAGAATTTGATGGAAGTTATAGGATCTTTCTTCAGGAAATGCACATGTCACATTTTGTCTGTAATGGCACAGAACCCCTGAAGCTTGTCCAAGGAAACCCTCACTCTCTTAGTTTCTGTTCCCCAGGTTAAAGACCCTGGTTTAAAAAGATCTCTGGGGGTGCCTGGGTGGCTCAGTCATTAGCGTCTGCCTTCAGCTCAGATCATGATCCCAGGGTACTGGGATCGAGCCCCGCATCGGGCTCCCTGCTCAGTGGGAAGCCTGCTTCTCCCTCTCCCACTCCTCCTGCTTGTGTTCCCTCTCTCGCTGTCTCTCTCTGTCAAATAAATAAATAAATCTTTAAAAAAAGTTAAAAAGATCTCTGGACCTAGGTCAGAGTTTCTATTGTCGATCTTCCTGGTTAGAACCACAGGTGTTAACACTAGGCTCTGATAGAAGAAAAGTTCCTAAAACAGCATTTGTAGCCCATCTAAGCCAGCTCTTTTACTTATGCTGAAGTGCAGGAGTGGCAGTTCTCAAAGTCTGGTCCCCAGACCACTCACATTAGAGTGAAGGTTGTTAAAAATGGAGTGTGTTTGTTTTTAACCCGCACACTAAGAATAGAGGAGGCAGAAGCAACTTCAGGATCAGAGATAGTACCCTTGTTTCTCTCAACTCCATATTGAACAGCAACAACTAAATAGCCCCAGCCTGAAAAAAAATATAACCCCAGCCCAATTTCCACTGACCCCTAAAAAAGAAGCATTCCAGTGCTACAGCAATAGGTTGCCAAGGGGAATAATTAATCATTATGACTCCAAAAGGTTTTTTTTTTTCTGTTTTAAAATTACTAACATTAGAGAACAGTTACCACATGTCAAACCTACAGGTAGACACTATAGCAAAGGAAAGTTTTCATTCATTGCAGTGCAGTCATCACTAGTCATAAAAATAGTAGAAAGATGTTCCGGGGTCACTAGCTTCACTTCTTGCATGCAGCTCAAGTACGATGCTGCTGAAGTAAGCACACCCGAGATGTCTGACTAGTAGATATTGCACCACATTGCAGTTAAGGGTTCAGTTACCCACATGGCAAGTAGGCAGGACCAAACCCTGTATTCCATCTTTTAGCCAAAGATAAGAATATGCTTTGTGAATGAGTGTTGTCCTACATGGTTTTCTCTGTGGACATTGTGGCTCAGTTTGAAGAGCACAGACTGCTTTCTTCCAACAGATTTTCACTATTGTGCTCTTTCAAGAAGTGATCTAATGGGTACTCAAGGTAAATGTATATCGAGCTTTACAGATTAAAATCATCACTTTAATTGCATCAAGAAAGATGGATAATCTTGATTGCAAATATGAACCAACTCCTGAGATTACTTCATTCAAACCTGAATGCATTTGATTCCATAGTGCTAACTTATGGTGTATTTCTTTTTCTTTGCAATTTTCTTTATCTTCATGTGAAGTGAAACTCGGGACATGTATAGGAGTGTGCTCAAAATATTTAATTTAGTATTCTGCACCCTGCAGGGCCAATGCAGCAGAGTCTCATATGCTCCAATTTGTTATTGCACTTCTATAGAATTTACAATGAATTTCACAGTGGAATGCACAATATAAAATGCTCTCAATTTCACTCATCTTTTAAGGTATAAAGATCATTTGAAAATTCTATAAATTCAAAGACTCCAGAAACAAAATGGACTTTTAGTATTTCTCTAATAAAGGTTTAAATACTTGGAAAAAATAAATAGGTTTTTATTTGTTTTCAATTTTAGATTTAATTATTGAAAATCACCATGAGCATGAAAAATCAAATATACCATTAACTCTTTCATCTTAGCACACTATTTAAAATTTTTCCATTCTTGAAATACTGGGAAGCTCCTTTTTTATTATTCATAATTTGTTTTTACTTTCAGATTGGTCATTCTTTAAACTATATAAATTATAATATTTAATCCCATATTGTTAGGTGGTTAGTTTTTTTAAATAACTCTACCCATAGACATTTTATAATGCTATACAATATACTTGTTTTCAGAACTTGGACTTTGAATTTGGGCAGATTAAGCCTCAAATCTTGGTAAAGCTGTTTATAGCTATGTGACTTTGGGGGATGTTACTTAACCTCCCTAAACCTCCACTTGCTAGTGTTCTAAATGGATACAAAGTGATGTCTTTCTGATAGATCTACCCTGAGAATTAAATAAGATAATCCACGTAAACTAACAAATGCTCAATAATTGTTAGCTATTATTCTAAATAATTTTTTTGCTCTTCTGAATTATTGAGTTGATTTCTCAAGAATGGAAATATTGGTTAAATGATGTGGAGCCTTATTCATTCAGTGGTAACATATTTGAATGTTTACTCTATGCCGAATGTTAAAATAAGGTGGTGAATAAGCTGGTTCTGGAATCAGAGCTGTTTGCAGTTGTGAAGGAAAGACTGATAACTAACTTGTTAAGTATCAGTGGTAATTATACTTAAGTACAGTAGTGCAGAAGAGAAAGTGGAGGGTGTTAGGGAAAAATAGACCAAGGATATATATACATGCTTGATTAACTTCTAAATTATAGAATGTTTTACATTTTTAAATGATTTATGAAAGTAATGTGCCAGGTTACCAAATCCTCATGGATTTTAGAGATTTTTTTCTTTATTTCTAACTTAATAGCTTCCTTTTAAGTTAGCATTTTGTGTGATTTTTCATTTGAAGTGTATTTATAAATTATATGATTTTGGGTTTTAAAGTTCACCACAAAGATTTATTCGTCCATTGTCCACTAAGGTTGTGATACAGTCAGTTATCTCAGGATATATTTTGGGTTTTTCTTTAACTATTTCCTACATTTTTTACTGTTTTTCTGGCGTTAGGTTTTGTGGTTTTTGTACTGAAGTTTTGCTGTTTTGTATCACATCAGTTTTTCCTTTCTTTTTTTCCCCCAAGATTTTATTTATCTACTTTAGAGAGAAAGCATGCACCAGAATAGAGAGGGGCAAAAGAATCCCAAGCACACTCCGCTCTAAGCACAGAGCCAGATGTGGGACTTGATCTTGATCTCAGGAGCCCAAGATCGTGATCTGAGCGAATACCAGGAGTCAGGCACTCAACCAACTGAGCCACCGAGGCACCCCTATTTTGCCTTTGTTTTACAATTTCTTCCATTACTTTGTTTATGCCATACATTTTCTAACTTTTTCTTTCTGCTCGACCTTGAGAGTTCTTTGACCATATCCAAAATGCTGCTGATATCACAGCAGGTATTTTTTTCTTTTCTATACATAAACCATGGTTACTGATGTTCACTCAAGCACTGTGCAAAGAAGCAAAATGCAGGTTAAAATCAGAGCCTAAAATCTCTGCTTTGATAAAAATAAACTATGCTAAAAATCATTGTAGATCTTTCCATTTGGTTAAGAGAGTGATTCATGTTGTCAGTTTTGTAAGGTCTTCAGAATATTTATAAGCATTAGAGGGGAACTTACCCTAAATTAAAAGTGACCTTCACAAGTACATTTATATTTATGTTGTTTTTTTTACAAAGATGATTCACCAATTCATAGATCAGCAATGAAAACCAAGAAACAAATCACTTTTATGCTTGAGAAATTTCAATATGGATGTCAACTAATAGACTTCTTAATATTTTAAAGCCACCCTTTCTGGACATAGTTGAATGTTCTTAAAGCAGCCAATGAAAATTGTTTGTAATCATACATGTGATACATGGATAATTTAGGTATACTTTCAAGAATAATCTGATAAAGATGGATAGGGCACTGGGATGTGATCCATCTTGAGGCCAGACTACCAGATACTACCTCTAGGTGACCAAGTTGTGGAGAGAACAAGAAAAGAACTGAGATCGTTCAGGGCAGTATCTAATTATCACCTGAAAAACTATTTCAATATTTTAACAAACAGTTTAGCTGTATCTGGGCACACAGGTTAAAATATTCACCTTGGTGTTACCAGTGGCTTAAGTTAGGCTAAGCTGTCCTTAAAGTTTATCATGACACAAGGTGAGCAACAGTTATTCTCTGGTTTTATCATGATACTTACTCTTTTTACACTGGGGCAAAACCTATAAACAGTGCAATCTGAAGAACTGGAGTCAAGAGGGGAAATTCTCCCATCTCTAATTGTACCCNCTTTTTACACTGGGGCAAAACCTAAAAACAGTGCAATCTGAAGAACTGGAGTCAAGAGGGGAAATTCTCCCATCTCTAATTGTACCCTTGAAACATGTCTCACAGAATGAAGGTGATGGGGAAAACAAAGTGAAGGAACATTTATTCATTTAGCTTTTCATTTATCATTTTTATTAAGTTTTAAATTTTAATTCCAATATAGTTAACATACAGTGTTATATTAGTCTCAGGTATACAGTATAGTGATTCAACAGTTCCGTACATTATTCAGTGCTCATCATGACAAGTGCACTCCTTAATCCTCATCACTTATTTCACCCATCTCACCCCTCTACCTTCCCTCTGGTTTGTTCTCTATAGTTAAGAATCTGTTTCTTGGTTTGTCTCTCTTTTTTCATCTGTTCATTTGTTTTGTTTCTTAAGTTCCACATATGAGTGAAATCATATGGTATTTGTTTTCCTCGGACTGACTTATTTTGCTTAGTATTTATTATTCTCTCTAGCTCTGGCCACATTGTTGCAAATGGCAAACTTTCTTTTTTATGGCTGAATAATATTCCATTGTATTTGTATATATATGTATATATGTGTGTGAGTGTATATGTATATATACACCACATCTTTATCCATTATATGTACATATGTATACATATATGTGTATATGTGTGTGTATATATGTATAGACATACATATATATGTGATGTATATGTGATACACACACACACACACACACACACCCCACATATCTTTATTGATTCATCTATCAATGGACACTTGGACTGCTTCCAGTTTGGCATTGTAAATTATGCTATAATAAACATAGGGGTACCTATATCCATTTGAATGAGTGTTTTTGTATTTTGGGGGTAAATACCCTGTAGTATGATTCCTGGATCATAGGGGAGTTCTATTAATTTTTTTGAGGAAACTCCATACTATTTTTCAGAATGGCTTCCCCAGTTTGCTATCTCACCAACAGTGCACAAGGGTTCCTTTTTAATCAACGTCCTCACCGACATTTGTTGTTTCTTGTGTTTTTGACTTCAGCCTTTCTGATAGGTATGAGACGAAATCTCATTGTATTGGTTTGCATTTCCTTGATGATGAGTAATGCTGAGCATCTTTTCATGTGTCTTTTTACCATCTGGGTGTCTTTTTTGGAGAAATGTCTGTTCATGTTTTCTGCCCACTTTTAAATTGCTTTATTTGTTTTTCGGTTGTTGACTTATATCAGTTTTTTATGTAATAATGTTGGAACTAACCCTTTATTGGATATGTCACTTGCAAATGCTTTTTCCTGTTCAGTAGGTTGTCTTTTACTTTTGTTGATTGTTTCCTTCACTGTGCAGAAGCTTTTTATTTTGATGTAGTCCCAATAGTTTTTTTTTTCTTTTCCCTTTGCCCCAGGGGACATCTAGAAAAACATTGCGATAGCCAATGTTAGAAAAATAACTGCCTGTGCTCTCTTCTAGGATTTTTATGGTTTGAGTCTTTACTCAATTTTGAGTTTATTTTTGTGTGTGGTGTAAACTGGTGTGATCCAGTTTCACTCTTTTGCATGTAGCTCGTCAGTTTCCCATTGCCATTTTTTGAGGAGACTGTCTTTTTCCCATTGTATATTCTTGCCTCTTTTGTCAAAGATTATTGACCATATAATCATGGGCTTATTTCTGGGCTGTAGTTCTCTTTTTCTGTAGTGTCTTTATTTGGTTTTGGTATCCGGGTATCGCATTCCCTGTTGCATGTATCTGGAAATTTTCCTTCCTCTTCTATTTTTTGGAATACTTTGAGAAGTGATGGGTATTAACTCTTTTTTAAATATTTGGTAGAATTCACCTGTAATGCCATGTAGTCCTAGGTGGCTTTCATTTGTTGGGAGGTGTTTTTTTTTTAATATTTTATTTATTTATTTGACAGAGAGAGACAGAGAGAGAGAGAGGGAACATAAGCAGGGGGAGTGGGAGAGGGAGAAGCAGACTTCCCGCCAAGCAGGGAGCCTGATGTGGGCCTCGATCCCAGGACCCTAGGATCATGACCTGAGCTGAAGGCAGACACTTAACGACTGAGCCACCCAGGCACCCTGTTGGGAGTTTTTTGATTATTCATTCTATTTCATTGCTGATAATCAGTCTATTCAAATTTTCTATTTCTTCCTGGTTCAATTTCAGGAGGTTATATATTTCTAGGAATTTATCCATTTTCTCTAGGTTGTCCAATTTATTGCCATATAATTTTTCATAATAGTCTCTTAAATCATTTGCATTTTGGTGGTGTCAGTTGTTACTTCTCTTTCATTTCTGATTTAGTTTGAGCCCTCTCTCTCTTTTTTATGGAGGGGAACATTTGTATCATTTACTAGCTCACCTATGTGATCTCCCTGCCTGTGGTGCAGTTTGTGGTTCATATTTTGGCCTGAGAATTGAAGATCATCTGTTTCTTTCTGGTCCACTTCTGTCAGACTTTGGAGCCATTCTGAAATTTGTTTCCAACAGAACTATTGGATTTTCTGCCAACAAATTATTTATCATGCAATAGGTTACTATATACAATTTACACCCACCTTGTAGAATGGAATGTAAAGAGTTGTATCTCCATTTGGAAACATCTCAAATCTTAACTCACTCTCAACTTCCTTATTTGTGGAGTATTTGTCCTAGAAATCTTCCATCCCAGGCTGAAATAGATCAATGGAAGCCAAAACTGGCCAAAGGTTCAGGTAGCTACTTTTACAGAGGCTTCTCCATGAGAACAATACTTTTCTTTCATTTGGTTCTTGTGTTGGGTGATTAAGTTAAAGAAATTTCTCAAAAAGTCTGATGGATTAGAAAGTCAGGGGTTGGGAGAAAAGCTATTCTGTAAAGTTATTGACATGTTTATTTGTTTGTACTATTTCTTTTCATTTTTCTTGTTTTTATCTCTCTTTTACATTATTTCCCAATACCTGGGATCATTTTCCTCATCTAAACAGAGGTGCTATGTTTGGCCTTATTGTTAAGAAACTAGCCAAAGGCATATAAGTTTCAACAAAGAATTTAAAATTTATTTTCCTCTGCAAATTTTTGTGACCACTCATTTCAACCCTAGTCTTATATTTTTTTTATATTTTATGTTGATTTTTGTGTATTTTCCTAGGTATTTTATAGCATTTATTGAACACCTCAGTATATCTAACATTAAGCCAAACATCTGATAAGATACAAAAGAAGTGCTTAATGCTAGCTATGATAATTAGTGTATTATTTGATAACATTAAAATTACATTTGAAAGCATTATTCTATGTGAGAAACAATATAAGAAAAGTCTGAAATAAAGGATAATTACAACTCAAAATGAGATTCTTCAGCCTGTTGGGATCTGAAATGACCATTTCTCTATTTTGTGATTCTTAACCATATCCACTGCCATTTATCAACATGTGCTAAACATTTGGATATCCATTATCTTATGTAATATTCACACTCCAATGAAGTTGGTGATATTAGCTGTATTTAATGGATAAGTAAATGGAACACTAAAATTACATAAGAAGTAAGTGGCAGAACCAGAATGTGAACCCAGGTCTCCTAACTTCAAGTTCTATCCTTTGTCTGTTGTTATAGCTAACTATCAAAATTTTTACTAGATTAGGTATAGATGAAATGGTTGGGTAGATATGTGAGTAGTTGGATAGCAAATTTATTCAGAGAGTACTAGAAAAATATTTAAATTAAAAAAAAATCACAGGAACACTTGGGTGGCTCAGTTGTTAAGTGTCTGCCTTCCGCTCAGGTCATGATCCCAGGGTCCTGGGATCGAGTCCCACTTTGTTGGGCTCCCTGCTCAGTGGGAAGCCTGTTTCTCCCTCTCCCACACCCCCTGCTTGTTTCCCCCCGCCCCCGCCATCAAATAAATAAATAAAATCTTAAAAAAAAATTCATAGTTGATTACTTTAAAATTCTTAGAAGATCATATGGATTTGCTGCTATTTTTTTAAAGCTAATTATTATCTTCTACTTGAGTTGTTGGAGTTATTATTTATATTGAGTTAGTACATTTTAACTTCATTGATGTTGGTATACTTTAACTTCATTGTCTTTTATATTTTCATATCATATGAAAATGTTTTGAAAGTAACTCCATTTAATAAGTTAGTTACACATCCAATAAAATCATCTTAATGCCTACATCAATAATTTAAATGAATTTGAGTATCATGTTTTAAGACTCTTGTTTATTAACTCAGGGAAATACTATGCATTATTTAATAATCTCTACATACTTTCCATGATTCCCAAATGCACTTGTCTTTGTTTATACATTTTACTGTTTAAAATGGAAAACATTTCAATGAAAACATTCCAGTTTTTCAAAAAGGAAGAAAGGATAGTCCCATTTGTAAGAATGAAAGGACTTTTCTTCATTTCCATAAAGTAAGGAAAAGTACAATTCTTATCACAAGTTCAGTTGAGTATATGATATAAGAAGGGCTCAATGAATCAGTTCCCTTCTCACACAAGACTACTCTTGCTGGCCACCTGGGTGGCTCAATCAGTTAAGTGTCCAACTCTTGATTTTGGCTCAGGTCATGATCTTAGGGTGGTGAGATGAAGCTCTGCATCAGGCTCCATCCTCAGCATGGAATCTGCTTGAGATTCTCTCTCTCCCTATGCCTCTGCCCCTGCCCCCTGCTTGTGTGCATTCTCTATCCTTCTCTCAAAATAAATAAATACAATCTAAAAAAAAATAATTAACGGGCACTTGGGTGGCTCAGTCAGTAAGCATCTGATCACGATTATGATCGTTGTGTCCTGGGATCGAGTCCCTCCTCAGGCTTCTTGCTCAGTGGGGAGTCTACTTCTCTTTCTCTCTCTCTCTACCCTCCCTCCCACTTGTGCTCTCTCTTCTGTAGCTCTCTCTTTCAAATAAATAAATAAAATCTTTAAAAAATAATAATAATAATTAAAAAAATAAAAGACTATCCTTGCAAGTCCCACTGTGTAACTAACCTTTCATAGAATGGTTCTTGTTGTGTGGTACCTCCTGAAAATGGGACGGGGGTGGTAATTACAGGTAACTTGGAAATATTTGTAATATTCCCAAGTAACTGCTTAAAAAGTAGAATAAAATTGTATTTGTAAAAGTGTTTTGAATTGGTAAAGTTAGTTTGGTATTTTAAGAGATACTGAAGTTTGAGAGATTACAAGGATCCAAAAGTGTGTGTATAAAACAAACAAAACAAATATTCCTAGTAGAACATAGACATGAACTTTATAATGTGAAATACCAATCTGATTAATATGTAAATGAAGAGAAATACAGGAAAATATTGTCTTTTATTTTATGATCTAGCTGTGGCTTAGAAGTTATGTAAGCCTCCAAAAGGAAGCCCTTTGAGTCTAAACAGAGGATAGATCAGAATTCAGTTTGTCCAGAAGAAGTAAAATGGACAGAGAAATATACCTATACATCAAGAAAATAAACATCTGCATAGAAATCTATGGGCTTGGAAGCCATGTGTAGCATAGTATATCATTAACATAAAAGAAGAGAAGAATGGAATATTGCCTGGTCAAATGGAATGTGTTGCTAGCTCTTAATAAATATAGATCTTAGTAAGATGTGATACAGAATAGGGATGAAAGGCTCATCTAATCAGGTATGCATTCTTATCTTCCGTGAATATGTATTAAGTCTTCACTATAACCATCAGGCAGTGGTAAGTGTGCTCAGGGGGATTTCAGTCTATTGGAAATGGTCTTTTAGCTCTACTAAAGGAAAATTCTTTCTGTATTATGCTCTTACTTATTAATGATTTCAAATGCATAAGAGAAATAATACATAACAACTACCATCTGTTGAATATCACTTTAAACAATTGCTTAATAAAAAGTTAGAAAATAACCACTAAGATTAAATCTAAATGCTTTAAGGTGGGTTGTTAGGGTGGTAAATAAAGGAAATGCTATAGGTAAACTATGGGGTTTAGAAAGTCATTTGATGTCATTACTTGAAAAAAAAATAAATGTGGACTGAAGATGTGATTAAGTTGTATCTAAAATAAACTGATTAATAGATTGTTAGGCATTAAGGGAAGTTGGCAGTATTGGGGCTGGGTGAGAGCAAAGAGACACATCACAGACCATACGGAGAAAGGAGATTGTTTTTTCAATTGGTCTGCTCAGTTCCAGAGTTCAAAACATCAAGGAATGAAACTGATAATGTTAACAAGAACTTAATCTTTTTCTTTTTCTTCAGATTTTATCTAAATTCTAATTAGTTAACATACAGTGCAATATTGGTCTCAAGAATAAAATTCAGTGGTTCATCATTTATATGCAACACCCAGTGCCTCATAACAAGTGCCCTTCTTAATGCCTGTTACCCATCTAGCCCATCCCCCACCCACCTCTCTCACTCCTCAGTTTGTTCTCTATCATTAAGAGTCTCTTATGGTTTGTTTCTCTCTCTCTTTCTTTTTCCCCCCCTCCCATATGTTCATCTATTTTGTTCTTAAATTCCACATATGAGTGAAATCACGTGGTATTTGTCTTCTCTGACACTTATTTTTCTTAGCATAGTACACACTAGCTCCATCCATGTTGTTGCAGATGGCAAGACTTCATTCTTTTTGATGGCTGAGTAATATTCCATTATATATATATACACACACACCCCACATCTTTATCCATTCATCATTTAATGGATATATTGGCTCTTTCCATAGTTTGGCTATTGTCAATAATGCTGCTATAAACATCAGGGTGCATATACCCCTTTGAATCTGTATTTTTTTAAAATTTTATTTATTTATTTGATAGAGAGAGAGAGATTACAAGTAGGCAGAGAGGCAGGCAGAGAGAAAGGAGGAAGAAGGCTCCCTGCTGAGCAGGGAGCCTGATGCGGGGCTCGATCCCAGGACCCTGAGATCATGACCTGAGCTGAAGGCAGAGGCTTTAACCCACTGAGCCGCCCAGGCGCCCCGAATCTGTATTTTTGTATCCTTTGGGTAAATACCTCATAGTGCAATTGCTGCATCATAGGGTAGTTCTATTTTTAACTTTTTGCGGAACCTCCATACTGTTTTCCAGAGTGGCTGCACCAGTTTGCACCAAAAGAGCAGGAGGGTTCCCCTTTCTCCACATCCTCGCCAGCACCTGTTGTTTCTTGTTTCTTGTTGCCATTCTCACAGGTGTGAGGTGGTATCTCATCCTGGTTTTGATTTGTATTTCATATTTCTCTGTTGATGAGTGATGTTGAGCAAGTTTTTGTATATCTATTAGCCATCTGGATGTCTTCTTTAGAAAAATGTCTCTTCGTGTCTTCTGCCCATTTTTTTTTTAAGATTTTATTTATTTATTTGACAGAGAGAAACACAGCGAGAGAGGGAACACAAGCAGGGGGAGTGGGAGAGGGAGAAGCAGGCCTCTTGCTGAGCAGGGAGCCCGATGTGGGGCTCGATCCCGGGACCCTGGGATTACAACCTGAGCCGAAGGCAGACGCTTAACCACTGTGAGCCACCCAGGTGCCCCTTCCTGCCCATTTCTTAACTACCTGAAAGCTCACAACAATCTTATGAAGCCAATATAATTCCCACTTCATGTATGAGAAACTGAGACTCAAGGAAATCAAGTAACTCATCCAAAACAATATAGATAGTAAGCAAAGAGTGTGGTTAAAAACCTTGCCTCAACACGAATACAGATTATGTCTACCACTGTTTAGTAAAATGTTTGTAGTTAAAAGCCGCAAAGAGATTGCCATCAATGAAGGAAACAAGTCTCACTATAAAATGACTCTCATTTTTAAACAGCAAAAAGATGCAAGCGATTTGTTGCTGCTGTGCTACAGTGTGGAAAGAAATGTTTGGTCATTATTCGTGGCCATTTAGTTTTTTTTTTTTTTAAGATTTTGTTTATTTGAGAGAGAGAGTGAGAATGGGGGGAGGAGCAGAGGGAGAGAGACAAGCAGACTCAGTGCTGAGTGCAGAGCCCATGTGGGGGTTGAGCCCATGACCCTGGATCCCACAACCCTGAGATCATGACCTGAGCTGAAATCAAGAGTCGGACACTCAACCAACTGAGCCATTGGTGCCCCTCCTTCTTTTCTTCTTTGGACAGTGATCCAAATTTCATATAAACTCTCCTTGAGTAATTTACTAAAGCCCACCTTTGATTCGTTAGCCTTTAGTATTTTTGTAATCAATCCCAAATTTAACTGCCTAAGTTTAGTCTTTTAAAAAGAGTGTCATTTGTCATAGAATAACTAGGTGGTAACTCAGAACTATTAAGTGAGAGATTGATTACCTTGTATCTCAGTTTTCTATTTGGTATAATGTTGTTAACTAAGGTGTAAAATGGCTTTCACTGAATAAAAGCTGTTAATATTTAGTACGTTGCTTCTTCATTTAACAATCTCCACAATAACATGAAAAGAGTAAAAATAATGCTTTGTATTTATGTAGCACACGTCTCCATGGAGCCCAGAGGATTTGGTTGACAGGGTCTAAAAATGGTTTTTGTCAGGGAGAACAAGAAACTAATATTATCATAATTATTTTGCAGGTATTGAAACCGACACTGAGTCCATATGTAGCTGCTAATGTGAACATTACACAGTAAAAATGATAGGGACAGATTTCTCTAGCCATCTTCATGATTTATAGTGACCATGTTAAGAAATCATACATGGGGTTTTTATCTTATTTTTTGCTTACAGAGACAAACTCAATGACAAAACAATGTTTTGTTTGTTTTTTTTTAAGATTTTATTTATTTATTTGACAGAGAGAGAGAGATCACAAGTAGGCAGAGAGACAGGCAGAGGGAGAGGGGGAAGCAGGCTCCCTGCTGAGCAGGGAGCCTGATGTGGGACTCGATCCCAGAACCCTGAGATCATGACCTGAGCCGAAGGCAGAGTCTTTAACCCACTGAGCCCCCCAGGCACCCTGACAAAACAATGTTTTGAGAACTCAGTGTTATACTAATTATTGAAGCGATGTGGTAATATTTTATATTATTTCACTTTGGGCAATATCGGAATATTATATAATATGTTCTTTTTTAAATAGCTCTGTTACCAAAATTCATGTGCTAAGAGAATTGTCACTTTAAGTATGTTATAAGGCAATAAAAGAAATCATTTAATGAAATGTTATAATTTTTTTCTGTAGGAAAAAAACCCAGTTGTTATGTAATGTGAAAAAACAAGCACTGTAAAGTCACGATATTGTGATTTGACAGCCTTTTAATGCATAGTTTCCACTTTATTTTACTTTTTTAAAGGATTTATTTACTTATTTTGGAGAGAGAGCATGAGTGGGGGGTGGGAGGCAGAGGGAGAGGGAGATAACCACACTCCCTGCTGGGCAGGAAGCCAGACCCTGAGATCATGACCTGAGCCAAAATCAATAGTTGGACATTCAATCGACTGAGCCACCCAGGCCCCCCCTGCATAGTTCCCATTTTAAAGTGGGGAATGTTGATTTGTACAGTGATGAAATGGTGATCCTAGAATTGTGTTTCTTTCCTCTACCTTCTCTGTAAATCAGGTATTCTAGATAATGAATTAAGCCAGTGTGTGTGTGTGTCAGGGAGTAGAGGATTACATATATTAGAGGTAGAATAGCCCCAGATTGTGTCAGTGATTCAAAAACCTCAGCATGCACCAGAATCATCTTGAGGACTTTTTATATGCCATCCCCCTGACCAATTCAGTAGATGTGGAGTGAGGCCCAAGATTTTTGTATTTCTACAAGTTTCTGGGTGATATGAATGTTGCTGGTCAGTGACCCACAGTTTGAGAACCAGTAGATAGCCAATTGGACTTCTGTTTTTATCCTTTATGGGGAAAGAAATAATTACAACCAGATAAAAAATTATATGCGACCTAGCTACATGTTTTGGAAGATTCAAGTGTAAGAGAGATAACCAGGAAAGAGAAGGGAACTAAGTAAGCTACCTCTGTTCAAACAGAAAAATGTTAAAATCTGGCTAAAAATTCATACCAATTCTAAAGTCCTTCACAGCTTAGGTTCTCTGTTTCCATTTCATTTCAATATTCATTCAAAATATCTATTGATTACTTGTAATGAAGCAGGGACTTATGTGCAACAGAGAAAAGTAAATGAATCCTGCCTCCATAGAGCTAAATTTGTACTTGATGTTACTTTGCTTTCATGTAGTTACTATCTTTAATTTTATTGCGTATTTCTTTTGACCCTGTTTTTAATTCCACATGTAGTCTTCCTTTTCTCTCCTAATCTTAGCACATAATGGCAGTTATTAATATTTTTTTATTTGTGTTGCTGTGTCTAAAGAGGGTGACAAAGATTTTTCTGACCACTGATGGAACAAAAACAGGGCCACTGTTGGTCATGGGTACTCGGATTGGAGACCGTTCCATACTATCACAGGAAAGACAAGTATGGTGCAAGTTTCATTGAAATTGGATCAGAGAAACTGAAACTATGTGAAATCTGTGAAAAATAGTATTCATGATGTGATGAGCACTGGGTGTTATATGCAACTGATGAATTATTGAACACTACATCTGAAACTAATGATGTACTATATGTTGGCAAATTGAATTAAAAAAAAAGAAAAAAGTGTTGCTAAATGGTATTTAATCTAAAAAAAAGAAAAAGTATTCGACTTTATTGTTTTAATTTGCATTTATTTGATTACTAGTGTTGTAGAAGCTATATCTTACTCATCAAATAGAAAATACTTTCTTAAAAAAATGATGGTAAATAACAAAATAGCAACTTTCATACACTGATGATGAGAATGCTATTGAAGTACAATTTAACAATGTTCATTAAGAGCCTTAATCTTCACACTTTTGGGAACACTATTTCCATATATCAGTTTGTAGAAATTCAAACAGAGGTGTGCACAAATATTACACATTACAAATTATTATAGTATTGGTATAACCATCAAAAATGTTGACAGTGTAGTTTAAATGTCTCAGAGGAGGACTAGTTACATTAAATTATGGTGTATTTCTAAAATTTAATACCACTTATCATTGAAATTATAATTTTAAAATATTTAATTATATAGGTAAATAGTTTTGATACAAGTTTAAAAACAAAATCCAACTTTTTTCAAGTCTCTAATCTTAAATAGGCATAGGAAAATGATTAGAGGAAAATATTCCACATATCACAGTGAATCTTTCTGGATTATGAGTTATTTCTTTCTCTTTACATCTGAGCATATTTTATAAATGCTATGTAAGGAGTGTTGTTTTTATTATATGATGAAAAATGGTATGTGTGTATGGGCACACACACATTCACTGGAGACATCATTCATGGAATATCTTCTCAGACACCGTATGTGGATGCTCTGGAATTTGGAACTCTTTAAGTGTGACTGACAGTCATGGTTTGGTTTTGTATTGTTATGTAACTATAACTGTGCCGTTATTCTGCGTTGCTGGGCATGTAATTGCCACGGTTCCTAGGCTGGTCATAACTTGTTCCTTAAGTGTCAGTATTTTCCTCTGTCAGATGAAAAGAAAAGAAAGAATAGATGTCTGAGTGGAATCTGTGTGTCCTGAGGGTTCCATTAATTCTGAACAATCTCACTGTCTCTCCTCATAAGCACAGCACGTTCTGTCTCTATTAAGCATGCCTCACAAAGACACTCTGTGAAAAAATATTTCTAAGAGAAGTAGTTGTAAGATCCACACTCTTATCTCTGAATAAATATTCATAATATTAATACAAAATGCTTGCGGGGTATTTGCCAAGAGGAATGGTCTAAATGCTGATCCTCAGCACTGTCTTTTCAGGTAGGTACTCTTAATTTTTCCCATTGTACAGATAGGAAACCTGAGGCCTGCCCCAGATCATGCAGCTGCGAGGAGGACAGGGCAGGATTCAGATCCAGCCTGTGTAGCCCCAGCCTCCGTTGTGTTTCTTAATATTATGCCAAATGAGCTTCCTTTCATAGTTTTATTTTATCTACTTCAAACTTCTGACAGTGTGCAAAGAAAAAACCCTCAATGCATGACTGTGGTTTTAGAGTGAAAACATGTTCTTTTCACTCCTGTCAGAAGTTCGGTGCCTGTGTGTGAATTCAGCATACTACCTGAATTGTTAAGATCCTGCTACTCATCATCACGATGCCTAAGTCAGGATTTAGTACATGGGGGAGCCTCCAGTCTGCCTTTGAACATCTGTCACAGCAACTTAATTCCCAGCTGCTCCATTTCATTATTAGTTGTGTTAAGATGTCAAGGGAGTTTTTGCTTTTAAAATGGCCCTGTAATTTTTAGTAATTAAAGAAAAACAGGATGCATAATATCTGAAAATGTATCACTGACACCGAACTCAATTGCTTTGGATGACTAATATTTTTAGTAGAGGGCTTCCAAGGCATATTAACACTACAACATAATTTATGCTTATGGGAGTATACCTTTCATAGGTTTCTTAAAATATTTTCCTTCCATTATTAGATAACACATATCACTTAATGAATTTTAAAAACTCCGAAATATAATCTTAATTACTTGATTTTTTCTTATGTAGTTTCAACCATAAGACGAAATAGCCTGGAATAAAATCCACTAATCTAGTAGTGCAACTTGAGCTATGTTAAAATCCTTCTGTGGTAGTCTGTATTTTCCAATAGTTCTTTTTTTAAAAATGTTTTTCCCTAATTTTTCTTAAGAGGCTGAATTTATGACTATAACAATAATGATGACTATTTGAAAAAACTTAGGGCTCAACATGCAAGCTTCATATAAAAAAATCTAGAAGCAGTGCTTTATTAATTTAGAATCCATATTTCTTTGTTCTTTTTGGTCTGTATACTTTGTTCACCCTCTTTGAAGAAAGGACACAACTTGATTTCACAATGTCTAGTAAAGGTTCTCTATGCAGTGAGAATTTCAACACTTCAAAAACCTATTTCCAAATGTGTATGTGTATGTTTTCTCTATGCTTAAACATTTGGAGTTATATTTCTTATTCACTGATTATTTGGGGTGATTTCACAGTGGAGAGAAGAACAGTTTGGAGAGATTATCGAATGCTCAGTATGAGTTGAAGTGAGAAACCCCCCTGCTCCCCAGTATTTGATGTTGATAAATTATTATGTTCTGGAGTTTTCAAAATAATGATACTTGTGGTATTGGTGGTAGTGGTAGAGAACTTTTTTCTCTGAAACACAGACTTGAATGGCCTTTAAAAAAGAATACTTTCCTATGAATGTTACCTTCCTTGTGAATGTATCTTCAGAAGATACACACACACACACACACACACACACACACACCACACATAAACAAATTTTAAATAATGAAATAACTGTTTCAAAATTGACTTTGTCTATGAGCCTTTCATTATCCCCTCCAGGAAGAATTAATAACATCTTGTGTGTTTTCTCACCATGTTTGGTGCATTCTGCTGCTGTAGCTCTTTTCGCATTATAGTAGATGCAGCTTTACACATCTGCTTCCTACATCAGAATATGGACCACTTGAAGTCAACAGCTGTCTCTTAGTTACCTCTATCCCTCATGTTTAGCACACTGACTGACTCATCTGTTGGGTTTATAATCGTGGTCTGTTGTTAATTATGATTTTGGACATACCAGCAAAAGTAGGGCTGTCTTCAGATGACATCCATAAAAATTTGTTTCTTGACAGGTTCTGTAGACATTCCAGACTTTCAGAAAGGTCATTCCAGGCATGAACATGAGCAAAGGGAGCGTTATAATACCATACATTTTATGGTTAGACGATAGTATGGCAGTAGAGGTTGAGGGTTAGGGGCTGACAGTGATGTACCTTTTAGGTCTGTTGTGGAAACATCTCTGGTCCAGGTCCATGGATGGATAGAATTCTACTGGAGGTTATTGGAGGTAGAGACTGATTGCATCTGAAATTGCTGAAGATCAATATGATATAACTTTGCTTTGTAGTCAGGAAGGGAAAATAAGAACACTAACCAATTTAATTCTTTGACTCTTGGCTTAGAGATCAAGCTATCTCTTAGACATGAGGGAATATTTAAGGCATTATGATAGAACAATGTGTGAAGAGCTGAAAACACAAATTATCTTCTTTTATAAGAATTCTATAGAGCAGCGTTTCTTTTGTTTCTTTCCTTATGTACTGAAAATGTATTTGTTACACCCCGAAGGGCTAGTGTACATGTCACTTGAAAATACTATGGTTTTCAATGGCTTTAAAAATAAGGATCATTGTTTTTGTAACTTGACTTCATGAAAACTATAAAAAAAATTAAAACACTTAATGTAAGACTTAAATTTTGTTAATTTATGCCAGGCATAGATTTTAAGGTATCTACATGTATTGTCTCATTTAACACTTCGAAGTAGCTACTCTTATCCTGATTTATACATTTAAAAAAATGCTTTGACCTAAAAGAATTTGTCCCAAATCACATACCTTAGGAAGTTAAGGCAGCCAATTTTAATCCCACGATATCTGACTCTAGACACTTTGTCTCTAGCTTCCCAAAAACATCTCTAGAAGGCCAGATACCCTGTTCCTACGTTTGAAACAGATTACATTGTGGTGTTGAGCAGTGTTCTCTTTACTAAAGGAGGTTCATGTTGCCCCCAGGTAACCTCTCCCTTTCCAGGATATGGAATATAGTTTTCATGTTGCTGCGTTAGAAAGCAGAGCTCCATAAACCTTCAGGTTATTGTGGTCATTCATCCCTTCTCACCTGAAACTGTATCAATGGGCTCCTGAATTATCTTGACTCCATCTTAACCTACTTTATAGCCAAAGTGTTTTGTAAAATGCAAACCCAATCCAATCAGCTCTCTGCTTAAATCATTCAGTGGCTCCCCATGTCTTTCTGAATATTTTTAACTCTTTAACGTTGCTTGTAAACTCCTTTCTGGACTCTGCTTGCCACTCCTGCCTCTTTTCCTTTCATTCTCACACTAACTGGTCCTTTTCACCTACTGCCTCCCTTAATGGGACCACTCCCCTGGGCCTTCCACAGCAAGCTGCTCACACTTCTAGGCACTTTCTGTAGGAGTTGCTCCTGAAGTCCCACATTTGGCCTTAAGTATTTCTCCTAGATATTCTAGCTGCATTCTTTACCTCCCTTTCATAAAACATTGTGCTATCAAGTGTCTGATTACTAATTTCTACCCCCCACTGGACTGTAAGTTCATTAGGCAGAGAGAGGATTTTATTGTTTTCTTCATTCTTGGATTCCTGATACTTAGTACATAGTAGGAGTTCAAATTGTTTTTTGTGTGTACATGAATGAAGGCACACATCATTTAAAATACCACCAGTGATACATAAAGTATGATTTTAGGTGTTCAACAAATGTAAGTCCATTTAATCCACACAAAACTTCCATAAGGTAGATACAATCATTGTACCCAATAAAATGGGATTCTTGCCACACAGCTTGAGTAACTTGCCTGTGGTCACAGCTAATAAGTGGCAGTAATAGGATTTAGACCCAGACAGTCTAGCTTCAGAATCTGGACTCTTGACGACTACTACACTGCCTGTCTGAGGGTTTAAGGCCAACAGATCAGTATTTCTGGGTGACAGTTGGCATTTCCTGGCATTCACAAGAGTGAAAACATGGAAGCTGGTTATTGCTCCCATCTCTGCCACTAACAATTATGGATTCTTGTGATCCTCCTATGCCTTAGTCAATTATCTGCTTAAGTAGAAAACTGTGGGTTGAATGATCCCAAAGGTCTTTGTTCTCTAAGTAGCAATGATTCGAACAAACCACTTATTTGTGCTACTGTGAGGAAGATAAAGTATTGAAAATAAATTACCAAAGGACTGTGAGCTCGAATATTACTCTAGGTCCCATCTACAGACTTCTTCACTCTCTTATCTCCACTCTTTGGGAAATTCATATTACTCTCTGATCAAGCAGTTGAATATTGCTATCAGGTGGATAAACTAAATAACCACTTTAAAACTAGGTAAGAAATTGAAATGAGTCTCCACCGATACAGTTAATTTGACATTTGATTGCCAATAATAATAATTTAAATGAGAGATGTGGGTCCCTGCCTAGTCCGGTGGCTAGCACATAGTAGGCATTCAATAAATATTAGTTCTCTATGTATTTTATTTTTCCCGGGAGTTCATTCTTCGCTAGTACGTTTCTTGTGAATTTCCAGTTGTATTACCTTTTTTTCTGTCTCTAGCAACAGTAATCAAAAAAGAAAAACTAATAAGCATTCTAGCTAATTTGGTACATGTTCCTATTATATAATCACCATGGTATCCAGGCTCTTAATTGAGAGTAAACAAATTTATAGGAAGAAAAACTTATTCTTTGCTCTCTCACTTGAGGTGTGCTGTTATGGAAGCACTGTCCCTTTGTCTATTTTTGTAGACACTATTTTCCAGTGAGTTCCATTAAAACATAAGGTGGTTGGACCAACTCTGAGGGAATCTGCAAGTTTTATTAAATGTTAGACAACCTCATCTTTCACTTTTAAGGAATATGGATATATGGCTACATCCAAAGATTGAATATTAAATGATGTGAAAGCATAAAAGAATGTTAACATATTCACGTCACATCTCTTTTTGTAATTTCCTATTAATGACCAGTGCCCTGGTGGTCAAATGCTAAGATTAGATTCTTGCTATGAAATGAAAGATGAGTAAAATTCTAATGTATTTTTTAAATGTAAATCCATTTTCACTTATTAACAGTACTAAGTGTTTAATTGAATGTAGAACATCTCACATGCTGCAAATAAATGAACAGCTTTGGTAATGAAATTTTAAAACTACCGTAGTATTGCGTATTATTATTCAAATTATGTCCATCTAATGATCAAAATTCAATAATGACATCCAGAAAATATACCCACAGCAGTTGGTAATCTGCCCACAGTATAAAATCCTGAACAGGTTATATGTGTGGTATTTTAGTCCTTCTCCCAGCATGTTTCAAAGCAGCTTTTGTTGTGAGAATTTTGAAAGCCACAAGAAAGCATGCTTAGTGGGTTTTCTTCAATTTTGGAAAGACAGTGGGTTTATGGTAACTCTTTACCTGAATCCACCAGGAACTTTGGCTTCGATGTATATAGCCTTTTATTTTATGGTGTGTATGGAGTCTTCAGTATATGACTGGATAATGTTTGCCCTACAGCATACAAATTTTTTTTTAAAAATAGAGAATAAATGAAGCAACTCACCCATGTCAGCTTCCTAAAGGTCTGTGCAAAAATTGCTATCATATTTAAACAGATAAAATCTTTGCTATTTTTCTGTGAACTAAGTTATTTTTATTTAACATGAAAGAGTACTTATTGAGTCCTTGATTTTAAGAGACTTGAGTATTTAGAATTCATAAGAATTTCTGAAAATGTATATGCCTGTACATATAAACAAAGGCGAGAAAGTAATCACATAAGCAATCTATTTGCAAATCTCAACACAATATAAAACATCTTTTAAATATGTTAAACCTATATGTGTTATACTCATTAAGGGTGAATTGGAGAGTCGTGCTATATATAACTGTGTTTAAAAGTATGACGCTAGAAACAGAAATAAGTAACATTACATGGATTTTTTTTGAAGATTTTATTTATTTATTTGAGAAGGAGAGAGAGATCACAAGTAGGCAGAAAGGCAGGCAGAGGGAGAGGGGGAAGCAGGCTCCCCGCCAAGCAGAGATCCTGATGCAGGACTCGATCCCAGGACCCTGAGATCATGACCTGAGCCGAAGGCAGATGCTTAACTCACTGAGCCACCCAGGCCCCACAATTACATGGATTTTTAAAAATACTGTCTTCTTTGTGATTTTAATTTTAAGATTGTTTTCTAATATTGTTTGATCCCACTTGTTTTATGAAAGATAGCTGTATGTATATGTGTGCATTTTATTCATATATCAGGGCTTTTTTGTACATAGAAAATCATATTACTATGAAGTAACATTTTTTTTCTCCTGAAACAAAACACAATACAGATTTGTTCAAGAATCACTGCAGATAGGCAAGCATGAGGTTGTGACTGGATAACGAGGCAAGCATGAGATTGTGATTGGATAGTGATTCAGACTATGTAAGTCTGCACAGGGAATGTCTAAGACATTCCTGTAAATATCCTAACATGGAAAAAAGAAGAAGAAATTTAAATCAATTCTGTTACTTAATCTACCAATTGTAAATGTAATCAAGTAGCTAGGCATGCCCTCTGCAAAGTTAGACAAGCAAATATAATACTATCAAATCACACGTGAAACTAAATTTTAGATCTTGAGACTATTGTGGTTGTCAATCTTCCTGGAAAACATGGGCCAATCATATCTGTCTGCTTAAAACTGAGTACCTCTGAGTTCCAGGAAACACTCACTCCATGGTATGTGTCCCCAGTAAGATTAGGTTTAGTTACATTTTTTTTTTAAGATTTTATTTATTTATTTGACAGAAGCACAGTGAGAGAGGGACACACAAGCAGGGGGAGTGGGAGAGGGAGAAGCAGGCTTCCCGTTGAGCAGGGAGCCCGATGCGAGGCTCTATCCTAGGACCCTGGGATCATGACCTGAGCTGAAGGCAGACGCTTAACAACTGAGCCACCCAGGAGCCCCTAGGTTTAATTACATTTAACAAGAAAATAGTTTAAATATGGCAGAGGTTTATTTCTCTCTCACATAAAAGGAGTTTGTAGGTAGGCTGTCCAGGACTCCTATGGCAGGCAATTCTCCAGTGTTATCATGGGTCATTTTCTACTTCTCCCATTTCAGCTTGGGATGTCCAAATTCAAGGTTCAAGATGATTAGTAGAGTTCCGCCTATTGTGTCAACATTCAAGTCTATGCCAGCCCCTCCCTTTTTTTTTTTAAAGATTTTATTTATTCATTTGACAGAGAGAGAGAGAGATTACAAGTAGGCAGAGAGGCAGGCAGAGAGAGAGAAAGAAGCAGGCTCCCTGCTGAGCAGAGAGCCCGATGTGGGCCTCGATCCCAGAACCCTGGGATCATGACCTGAGCCGAAGGCAGCGGCTTTAACCCACTGAGCCACCCAGGCGCCCCCAGCCCCTCCCTTTTAAGGAGATTCTTTCATGGGCACATATATACTTTGGCTTATGTGTCATTGGCCAAACTTACTTATGTGACCCTACCAGCTGTGTAGGTAAGGCTGACAAACTCTTAGTTGGGCGCATTGTTTTGGATTCTATCACTAAACAGGAAAGGGAAATGGATATTGGAAGACAATCAACATGGAAAACAAGTGTGTAAAACATAGTCATGCTTTGGAAATTGAAGACTGTTTACTGCATTACAACACTAGATTCACACAAGCCTTCATATGCTTTAGTGTTTCCCTTTTAGTCAACTTTACAAGATGTATCTTGTAAAGGACAGATGGTGGCAGCTATTCCAAACTTAACCTGTGTATAAACTGAGGGTAGATGGTCAAGTTGGAAAGCCAGGAAAAAATGTTGAAAAGATGTTTTGAACTTAGTCTCAAAAATCAGACTGACTAAAGACACTGAAAAATAGAATAGACTCACAACTGGTTTTGGAGAGCCCTTTTAGACAGAGAGTAAATTTGAGACAGTGTGGCAAAAAACAGAGGTTGCAAACAGCAGCTCCCAACCAGAGGAGCATATTTGCATATATTAAAAAGAGCTGGAGGGTTGCTACTGATCACACTTCTGTAGAGGGAGAATGTATCCCGTGAGTAGTGGCATATTTGAATTGGGAAGCAGAACAAGAGGAATTAAAAATGGAAGGAAAATTTACTGCAAAGGGAAAAAAAAAACTATAGCAAATTTGTTTAATTATTCTTTCAACTTCATTTGAAAAATCATCTTTGTTTCCTTTGCAAAAGCACACATTGTACTAGAGACGTCTGAAAATGAATACGTAGTACAGTGGAGTCCATAAATACTCTGCATTTTTGTTTTCTTCCTTTTGCAGTTTATAATACATGCCTAATATATTGTGTCTGAGTAAGGATTTGATAAGTATGATTATTTATCCGGAATTTATGGTCACATTCCTTGGATGGTAGCACTGCTGATAGTAGTCAAACTGACAGAAATTATAGAATTCAAGAGGATGCCCATTATTTCACTTTGAGATAGATTGCAGTTCTACCAAAGGAATTTCATTCTCTTAAAAAATAGAAAAAAATATTTATGTAGCATTTTATTTTTATGGCTTTCCTCTTCTTAATTCCTTCAATTTACTTAATTAGACAAATAAAATATAATCCACTTGGCCAGCAAATGCATGCTCTTTTTGAAGAAAAAAATTCCTAAAGCCTGCTGATGATCAGGAGGAAGTGGTGTGTGTGTGTGTGTGTGTGTGTGTGTGTGTGTGTGTGTGTGTGATTTTAGAAATGATATTTTTAATGTGTGTGAAAATGAACTTTTCGTAGTCCTTATTTCATGATGAAGGTGTGGATGGTGATTCGTTTTAGGTGTCCTTAATGTATAGATGACAACTGAAGCTGTATATGGCTTAGCAATTCCAAATCAGAAGAGAGTAGAAAGGAAGACATGTTTGCATGTAAGGAGGAAGAGCCTAGGTAGAATCAATGTGGTGAGCTAAAAATTTTAGTAGAAGGAGAACCAGTTAGGAGTGAATTCACAGAAAGTCAAAGAGAAGAGTTGCAAGGCAGGAGAGAGTGATCAATACTGGTCAAAGATACAGCAGAGAAGTTAAGTAAAGCAGAAGCTGGAGGAATAGGAAGCCAAAAGATAATTTGTCATCTTAGGCTAACTGGACTGGAATGCTGGTAGTTGAAACCAGGCTTATTCCAGTGAGTAAAGCAATGTGAAGAAGGTGGAATCAATGAGTGTTCATGACTCTCCAAGAAGTTTGATGCCAAGGGAAGGAGATGAGACAGTAATTAGACCTATTACAGATTAGTCTATACCTGCGCTGTCCAATACAGTCTCACTAACTACATGTGGCTCTTGAGCACCTGAAATGTGGCTAGTCTGAATTGATATGAACTATGAAGTGTAAAATCTACACTGAATTTCAGAGCATTGGTATAATAAAAAATGCAATGTATCTCATTGGAATTTTTATACCAATTACATGTTGAAATGAGAATTTTGATATATCAGATAAAATAGATATTATTAATATTAATATCACCTGTATCTTTTCGGTTTTTATAACATGATGACTGAGATTTTTAAAATTATGTATGTGCCTTACATTTGTGGTTCATGTTATATTTCCTTGGAGAGTCAATGCTGGTCTATATTCTGATTCCAATTTGCCACCTCAAATTTTGACAATAATATATCAGGGAAAACTAGAAGCAGTTCTAAAAGCTATAATTTTTTCCTACATTTACTTAGAAGTGTAATTTGTTATTGTAGAAAGAACATGAGCCCCTGGATCCAGCTCTGCTACTAACTAGCTCTATAGCCCCAGGCAAGTTATTTAACTTCTGTGAGCCTTGATTTCTTCATCCATAAAATGAGAATCATAATACACAACACACAGGGTAATTGTTAGGATTAAATGTGAATGGAAAGGGCTTCCTAGAGTCCATGCCACATAATTTGCACTTAATAAATGTTACCTTCTTTCCTTTCTGTGTGACCTACAAGTTCATTAAAAGAGACAAAATTGATCTGATATACTGTAAGACTCAGAATCAGAGGAGGATGGAGCAGGATTAGAATAAGCATAAAGGTTATTGACACTTATAAAAAGAAAACCAAAATCTTCCAAGATTAAAAAACAACTGACAATTAACCTTAGCTTCTTTGGAAGGCCAAAATAATAAAATTTCTTCAAAAACAGAAATATGTACATGTGTATTATTTATATGTATATGTGTGTGTGTCTGTGTACATGTGAGTGTACATGAGAGTGTGTGGATGGGGGTATATTTCTCAGTGGGTCACATGAAACAATATATATGCAATTGTTTTATAAACTAGAATGCACTGCACATACTCAAATATGAATAGTATTGTTATTACCATTCTGTAAAGTTACATCCACTAGAAATTGATAGGTGGAGGAAGAAGTGAGTGACCCAGGGGAGGAAAACTTAAAGACCGAGATGATGATGAAAGGAGAAAAAAGAGAAAAAGAGAGGGTAGGAAGAATTTGCCAAAAATCAAAATCAGAAGTACAGTTCTAGCTAGCATACACTGTCCACAGTTCCTTTCTCAGCCTTAACATGCCTTCAAAGGATGGCACAAAATACCTCCCTTGACACTGTTCAAGAGCAGTTAATAAGTATAACAAAATCCCTAGCCTCAGGAAGCTTATATTTTGAGGGAGACAGAGAAGTAGCAGGCAATAAACAAAGTAAATTAGTAGAACACATTATTAGTTACTATTTCAAAGCCAGAAAAGAAAATCAGAGAGGGAGGCTGGAATGTGTTGGTGGAGGTTGTAGTATTAGGATAGACAAGCAAGGCTGGCTGAAAGGGTGGCATCTGAGTGAAGATGGAAAACAAGTGAGCAAGTCAGAGGGGATTCTGGGAGAAGCCATTTCAGATAACAGCAGCAGTAAAGAATAGCATGGAACCCGGTGGGGCTGGAGCCTAGCGAGAGGACTAGTAGGAAGGCCTGAGATAACAAGGAAAGGGTGGGTGAGGAGATCATCTAGATTTGAAATAACCTATCTTGACTTGCTGCGTCCTGACTTGACAGGACTAGAAGTGTCTCAACTTGCATTGACTGACATGCCTTGGCTTGACCTAGCTTGATTTGAATTTACTTGATTTAATCTTGCTATTGAAGGTCATTTAAGGGTTTGGCTTTTACTTGGGAGTGAGATGAGGATTTTTAGTGTTTTGAACAGAAGAGATATGATCTTAACTTCTGTGAAATAGAATCACTTTGGCTGCCTTTCTGAGAAGATCTGAAAGACTCAGACTGGTATGTTAGCAATAGAAGTGGTAAAACTGGATACATTTTTAAAGTAGAACACAAAGGATTCATGGATGGATCAGATATGATCATCACCTTTTTTTGATGTGACAAAAAAAGAGAAGGCAAGAATGACTTCAAGATTTTGTCCTAAGCAATTTGAAGTTTATAAAGGTGCCATTTCTGAAGTGGGAGAGGCTGTGGAATAACAGATAGGAGAGAGGAGTACAAATGATCAGGATTTTGTTTCTGGAAATGCTAAATTTGAGGCATTTGTTAAATATTCAAGAAGACCAGTAGGAAATATGGCATAGAAGTTCATGGGAGATGATCTGAGCTGGAGACAGATGTTTGAGAGTCATCTGTTTGTAGATGGTATGGAAATTTACAGATGGGATAAAATCCCCAACAGAGCAGTGAATGGAGATAAGCATAGTTGAAGATGGGAAAGGGGAGGAAGGGATGGGAAGATGAGAACAGGAGCCTGAGAAAGAATGTCTTTCTTTCTGATGTCCTGGAAGCCGAGTGATAAGAGCATTGAGGCCTAGGTGAAATGTTGGTATCAGGCCATGGAGATGAAGACCAGGGTTTGACCATTAATTTTAACAATGTAAGGGTCACTAGAGATTATTTTATAATCATTTTGACGGAGAGGGAAAATCCTGATTAGAGAGAGGTCAAGAAAATATGGAAGTAGGGAAATCAGAAACAGTGATCAGAAAAGACTGGGGAGGGGGCAGTGATTATTTTATTGTAGAGAGAGGAATGAAATCAGAACAGTAGTTAAAGGGGGAAGTGGAGGGCACCTGGGTGGCTCAGTGGGTTAAAGCCTCTGCTTTCGGGCTCAGGTCATGATCTCAGCGTCCTGGGATCGAGGCCCACATCAGGCTCTCTGCTCAGCAGGGAGCCTGCTTCCTCCTCCCCCTGTCTCTCTGCCTGCCCCTCTGCCTACTTATAATCTCTCTCTCTGTGTTAAATAAATAAAATCTTTTAAAAAGGGGGGGGAGTGGAATAGAGAGTTGTGTGTTTGTTTTTTTTAATAGGAGATTACTTCATGCCCTTGATAATGATCAGAGAACAAAAAGGCGAACATGGATGATGCAGTAGAAAGGCAAGAATTTCTGGAATCTTTAGTAGGTATGAGAGGGAGGATCTACTGGTCAAGTAAAGTGATTGATTTTAGCTAGGGGTGCCCCTAATAACACATTATTTTATATGGTCACAGATACAACTGAATAGATGAATATTCTGTGGGAACTTTTGGAAATTCTTTTCTGGTTTCTTCTCTTTTCCCAGTGAAATAAAAGCAAGAGCTTCAGTTTTATTTACTAATGACCCTATCTGTCCTCTGTTTACCAACTCCTTTAATCCTTATTCAAAAATTAGTTCTTTCCCTTATTAGACTCAAAGTATGATCCCCAAATAAAATGCATCAGAATTTCCTGGATTATTTGTTAAAATGTGGATTTCTGGGTTCCATTTGAGACCTAATAATATATCCCTGGGAAGTAGAGCCAGGAATTTGAAATTTTAACAAGTTTTCCTGGTGATTCTGATGCACAGTAAATTTTGAACAGCACTACCTTTTACCTCTTTTGGTTGCTTCAGTAATAAATGCCTTACCCTATTTTATTCCCTTGTAAATTGCTATAACTTTATAAGTATGCTTTCATCTGTATTTAGTAGAGAATTTTACTCACAGAGAATATATTTGAATATCTAATACTGAAGGAGATAATTCTTCTAACCATAGTCTTTCCTGGTTGCATTCAGGGACTGAAGAAATATTGCTCTCACATGTTATGCACACCAATGTACTAAAGGGATTTTTTTCCAGGTTCTAAATATCATAAACAATGAAGAACCTGATAAATTTTATATGACAATTAAATGATGTCATCAGCAGATTATACACTGTATGATTAACCTAGTTTAGAACACTGAATAAAAAAATTAAAAAGGCTAAATCTCATGCTACTTTGTATGCTGAGTCTTTAACAAGTGTTCAATAAATGTTTAATAAGGAAGTAAATTAAATGGCTGTACCCATTTTAATTTAACTCTATGTATAATACATATATTTTAAAATATAACCATAGTGAATTTTTAAAAGATGCAACCCTCCCTTCTGAAGGAAGGAAGGAAGGAAGGAAGGAAGGAAGGAAGGAAGGAAGGGCGGGTCACTTCCAAACTAGTTCCTTTTTTCAACTCAAATCTTAAAAGATTCCTCTCTATGTATTGCCTTTTATTATTCTTCTATCCTGCATGTTATAATCTTTGAATAATCAGAGTTTACATTATACATATTGAGATTGTTAGGTAAAAGTAAAAATCCATGAGAATTAAATCAAGCAAGACAGGTCATAGAAAAATACTTACAAAATAGAAGTGGTTATCACAAGAAAATTGTATGACAAATAATAAGATATATATGTGAGGTCATGACCTTGGGTATATTTAAGGGTGGAAGAATGTAGAGGAGGGAACAAGGAGAGTATGTCAGAGTGAAGTAGTTTTAACTGAGTCTTTGTTTTTCTTTGCCAGTGAATACTTTATTTTTTAATCAGGTTAAAGTTAAAAGAAATGTGCTCAACTTTGTATTATTTCTGAAATTATTAGTATTCTGAGCAATTCTCCTAGATAATTGTATCGAATTTTATTCTTAGAGCGCTGTTGCTACTATTTTCTGATTTTAATGTAACCCTTATTTTCTTGAAAAGAAATTTTTATTAGTTTACAGCTGGCTTGCTTAGCCTCTGAGAGTAATGCTACATAAACCTAGTAAATGCCCAACAGAAATGAGATCAGGTAGAAAAAAATCAAGTTGATCTTATTTACTTAATAATTCCTTTTAGTCATGTTCTTCTTTGTATTATGACTTCTAAAATATGTTTCCAAATTACTTTAAGCGATTAGCGGTGTTACTCTTAGCTGTCTCAGTAGATGTGTTTCTGTTCTTTTATTTGTTTGTGGGTAAGAATACCTTTCTGCCAGTGGAAGTAGGATTTGAGATCACAGCACCAGCAGGCAATTTCTTGGACAAATTGCCATTTGGGCCACTCATGTGGAGGAAGGGAAGAATGTTTATTGCACCGTTGAACGAGCTCACGCTTCTATAGCCAAAGATTGTGCCAGAGGCCCCTGTGCTGGGAAACAGTCCAAAAGAAGCTACACACCTTCTGTTTTGAATGACTTGTCTCTAGACTGAGAGCACATGTTAGAGTTCACAGAGAGAAAGAGCTAAAACTATTTCGTAAGAGCAGTGGAGAATTTGGGTTGGCCACTTAAACATTTCTGTGATAATGTATACATGAAATAATAACATTTTTGTCTATGTTCTATTAAAGTCACTTCAGTATCATTTTGTAATACTAACCATTATTTTTCCACACATAAATATAATATAGTTATATTTCACATGCCATCCTGAAGTGGATCCGTTTTCTTTTAAAAATTTTACCCATAACCATTTTCCCACCCCAAGTGTGCAAAGATAGCATGCATAATTTTAAAATAAACCATTTAACTATGCTTTTCTGTAGAAACATGAGATTAAACTCAGAAATTTCTGTGGGGGTTGAAGAAGGAAAGATGGAACCAGTATCACAGCTGCATTTGTTTTCATGTTTTAGAGTAAGGCAGCTTCTGATCAACCTGAAATGAAAATATTCAAAAGTCATTTCAAGAGAATGAAGTATTTATCCAGATATTGGATGTACCAATGGTTTTACCTGTAAAAGAATCCCATTAGGAAATTGCTATGGCTGAGGTCAAAGAAGTTACTGCCTGTGTTCTCCTCAAGGATTTTGATGGCATCCTGTCTCACATTTAGGCCTTTCATCCATTTTAAATTTATTTTTGTGTATGGTGTAAGAAAGTGGTCCAGTTTCATTCTCTTGCATGTAGCTGTCCAGTTTTCCCAGCACCATTTGTTGAAGAGACTGTCTTTTTTCCATTGGATATTATTTCCTGCTTTGTTGAGCATTAACTGATCATAGAGTTGTAGGTTCATTTCTGGGTTTTGTATTCTGTTCCATTGATCTATGATCTATGTTTTTGTGCCAGTGCCACACTATCTTGATCAATACAGGTTTGTAATATAACTTGAAGACCAGAATTAGACTTTGACTTCATGTAATATGTTTATAATGAAATTTTCTACTCTATGCCATATTCTTTTAACTAGGTAGTTATGTCTAGTTAAGAATCTAGGTTTCCAACAGTTACCTTAAACCCTCATCCAAAGCTCCTGATCCCAGGGTTCATATCATATGCTTGTTATTTCTTTTGCTGATAATGAATGTAAAGAACTCAATTGTATCTACCATTTCCTTAAATGAAGTTGACTATAGAGGAAAACCATTTTTCCCACAGATGAAGCATGTAGAGATGGAGGAAAGTTGGAGTTGCCTAAATAGTAATTTCTTCACCGTCTGACACAGTGTGTGTTTCTAGGGAAAGCTTCTGGTTAAGCCCATCACCAAATCCAGATCCCAGCTCTAGTCTACAAATACCTACATTCTTCAGTATCTATAACTCTCGAAATAACTTCGAGGCCCAGTTAGCAATTCAGAACGTCAGTTATCCTGTGACTCTTCTTTAGAATGGATCTTAAAACTGTCCAGCCAGGGCGCCTGAGTGGCTCAGTGGGTTAATGCCTCTGCTTTCGGCTCAGGTCATGATCTCAGGGTCCTGGGATCGAGGCCCGCATCGGGCTCCCTGCTCAGCGGGGAGCCTGCTTCCCCCTCTCTCTCTCTGCCTGCCTCTCTGCCTCCTTGTGATCTCTCTCCCTCTGTGAAATAAATAAATAAAATCTTTAAAAAAAAAAAACTGTCCAGCCAGACCCACTAGTTATAGCTATAATTTTACACTGTTATTTTGAGGACAATGTCTTATAAGACATTTGCTCAAAAATTCCCTTGAGGAAAGCAGCCCATGGTACCACACTGCTCACTAACTTCTCAGTAAATTTCCATTTTGTTCCAGGGCAGACTGTAAATTCCTTAACACTCCTGCTGCTCATGTAAATCCTTATTTTTTGTGAGGTACCTTTACAAGGAGTTTTCAGGATAAATCCATCCTGGCAGGCTCAGTTATTAGAGCAGTAACTCAAAATTTCTCTTTATAAATCAAAGGAAAGTGTTCAAAGACTTACATGTAGATTCAATTTTTTGTAACAGGTTTGGATACTTCATAGCATCTCAGGGAAGGTATGCAAACTAAATGCTTAGAATGTCTTTGAAGTGTCATGGCTCATTGTTTGTGTTCACACTTAATATTGAAAGTTTCTAATCCAGAGCACTACATAGGATTTATGTGAAAAAGGGGGAAAAAATAATGTTGAATCACGACATAGAAAAGTTCAACAGAGAAAGATTGAAGTTGACACATTTAAGACCAAGTACCCATTTGTGCACATATTACAAAAATAAATTTTAAAAAATGTAGGTCTATGTTTTCATATCAAGTGAAAAAAAATCACCATGATACCATAAGAATATTTAATAGTTAATTTCCAAAGTCTTTCACATGACTTGTTGAAGGTATAGTAGAGCCCTTTGAAAAAAAATTATTTTAAGGTAAAAACCAAGATATAAAATGGTTAAAAATCAGAATGAGATGATAAACAGTTACCTGGCTAAATTAGTTCTAAGATCACTGTAGTAACTCATATCAAGGAGATCAATAAGAATAAAAGTTGTGGAGGAACTGGGTATGCATCCATCAACATTCTCTCACCGGATTCTCTATTAGTCAAATTCCAATTTAGGTGTTACAGCCATTGTTACTTTACCCCATTTTAAAAAGAATGAAGTTAGAAGACTGGACAGACTCCAGAGAAGAGTGTGTTCTTTAGTCTACATCTTTATTTAGAAAAATAAGAGATTTTATTGAAGTGACTCAGCTCATACTCTGAACACAATATGTATATCATTTACTGTAAATACTTAAATACAATTATTTTGAAAAATCTGCTCTACATGCTGACATCAGTCTTCAAATTCTTTTCTTTGAGAACTGACAGCTCTTATCCAGTGAGCCAAGAAAATGGTAACGTAGAATAATGTAGTTTGCTCATTTAGTACCCCACGTCCAATTTTTTTCTACTGGCTTTTCCTCATGTATATATTATCCTTCAGTGATCTGCATCATCTACTGCATAGTGATTGACAAGGGATTTTGAAATACAGTTAAGGATCACTTCTGGTTAGAGGCTGATTATGCAGTGGACTTCTCCGTTACCTAGATACATGAGCACCTTGACTTCCCTGGTTGACATATTAAACATTTCATGACCACATAACTCAGGTGAACAAAAGGAGTGTGACTATTTAATGAATTTCTTCTCAGTGTAAGAATGGCTGTAGGATTTGCACATTGTGTAAGGGCTCATATTGGTTCCATTTGGTGTTTTCTGTCCCTCTGAGATAGCCATAGGGCTTGATGCTGAGAAGTGGATCGGCACTGATGCTTTTCCAGGACACTATCCTGGCTTGACACTCAGCATTCAGTAGCAGTATCTGGGCAGTGTTAAATCCAGGGATTTCTTTTTAGTCTTAGAAAACCAGAAAGGAAGAGGTGGGATCACAGAAGTTTTCAGCTATATACACCATCAGTGTCCAGGGTTTAGAAGAGTGGAATGAAGCATGTAGAGTAAAATGCTGTTTATTGATGGTCCTTTTCCAGGAATAACAGATAAAGTATCTTAGCAGTTCTAGTAGGGCAGATTTCAGTCTTCCCTGTTCCCTCACCAAAGTAACTGAAGAATAAGACTGTAACATAAATAACAAGCTTCAGAAATTCCCTGTTCACCATACCCTCCCCCATCCTTTCCAGCTCCCAATTTGTGTATGGCTTGGTAATTTGGATGTTTAATATCTTAAGTAATTTAAAATAAAACCCTATGGGTAACAACTATACCCTCTACAAGATCTCTCTCTCTCTCTTCTCACTCTCTCCTGACACATACACACACACAGCCCCAGATAAAAATCAGTGCTTTAGACATGTAGCTGACAGTCAGTTATTGTTGAAGATTTCATTATGCTCTATAATTTCATCATGTTACCTTGGGTGAAAACTGATGCTGGCAATAGGAGCATGAATGAAGATTCTGTGCCTCTGTCCCAGACCCTTTATCAAGAAGGCAATATTCATACCCAAGTTTGTTGATCATAGATATATATATATGCATGTGTGTGTGTATGTATTGTGTGTGCATTTATATAAATGCATTGTGTGTGTGTGTGTGTGTGTGTGTGTGTGTGTGTGTATACCATATGTTTCAGAGACATTTTTCAGGAAAGGCAAGACAAGCTGACCTTAATGTCATTCCTAATTATATTAGTCTATAAGCAGTATGAGGTCTTATCTCTGGGCTATCAATTCATGATGTGACATGTTAGCCAGTGGACTTATTTAGATTAATTATTTTTAGGACGGTTAAGTGATACTGGAAATATCAACAGAGTTCGATTATGGATTTTCCCTTATCTGAATCATCTGATGTCAAAATCAACAAACCGTTCCCATAAGCCAACCCTTTAAATTCTGAGCATACTGCTAATTTCAGCTTTGTTTGTTTGTTTGCTTGGAGAAGGAGGGAGAAAGAGTGGGGGAGGGGCAGAGGGAGAGGGAGAGAGAGAGAATCTCAAGCAGGCTCCACATCCAGCACGGAGCCTGTCGCAGGCTCCATCTAACAACTCTGAGATCATAACCTGAGCCGAAATCAAGAGTCAGATGCTTACTAACTGAGCCACTCAGGTGCCCCTAATTTCAGCTTCAAGACATGCGTTCTTATTTGCCAAAATTCACCATTAGAAGTAGGTTTTATAGGGATTTGTTTATTTTATTTTATTTTATTTTTTATTGGGGTATAGGTGACACAGAATGTCACATTAGTGTCAGGTGCACAACATAGTGGTTTGACAAGTCTATATGTTATGCTGTGCTTACCACAAATATAGCTACCATCTGTCACCGTACAACACTACTGCAATACCATGAACTATATTCCTTATGCTTTTATAGGTATATGTTTTGAAACGATTTTAGAATTAATGAAAACACTGTGGCAGAGACCATTTTCTATAAAGCTTCTAACAAACTAAATTATAAGTAAGTGTGATCACTTTTTAATCTGTTACATTTATTACCAAAAGTATTAAGGCATTTAAAAATAACCTTTTAATATTATCAAAAGTATATTTTCTAAAGAAAATGTATTTAAAGTATACAAAGTATTTGGTATTTAGGACTGCAGAATTTGAATTATCAAAACAACAATTGAGGAGATCATTATAAATGACTGTCATGAATTTTGTTTTCCATGGGACTGTTTCAGACTTTCCTGTTTGGAGCTTAATATGATGTTAGTTAATGACTACTAGTACATTCTCCAATATATTTTTTTAAAGATTTTATTTATTTATTTTACAGAGAGAGAGAGATCACAAGTAGGCAGAGAGGTAGGCAGAGAGAGAGGGGGAAGCAGGCTATCTGCCGAGCAGAGAACCTGATGTGGGGCTCGATCCCAGGACCCTGGGATCATGGCCCGAGCCAAAGGCAGAGGCTTAACCCACTGAGCCACCCAGGTGCCCCACATTCTCCAATATTTTTAACAAATATGCACTATGGGTGCCAGGGTGGCTCAGTTGGTTAAACGACTGCCTTCAGCTCAGGTCATGATCCTGGAGTCCTGGGATCGACCACATCGGGCTCCCAGCTTCATGGGGAGTCTGCTTCTCCCTCTGACCTTCTCCCCTCTCATGGTCTCTCTCCCTCTCTCTTTCAAATAAATAAATAAAATCTAAAAAAAACCCAAAAAAACAAATATGGACTATAACAAAGGTAAATCTAATTTGCTAAGAAAATTAATGTATCACACTTCAGCTGCAATGCAGTGTTTGATGTTAGGGTATTCAAAAGTAGGGTGACTATATTTTTATCATATTTTTATGTTGCTTCCATAGTCGAGCACTACTACTCTGAAAAAAATCTCTGTTCTTTACTCGTGACTTGAGTTCTCTTTCTAAAAACCCTATCTGATTGCTTTGGTTTTTGGATTACTAATCTATTCTAGTTTCCCAATGCTTGCTGCTTCCATAGTCGAGCACTACTACTCTGAAAAAATCTCTGTTCTTTACTCGTGACTTGAGTTCTCTTTCCAAAAACCCTATCTGATTGCTTTGGTTTTTGGATTACTAATCTATTCTAGTTTCCCAATGCTTACAGGATAAATTCTGCATTCTTTAGCATCTCCTATAAAAAGCTCAGATGAGAGGCAAAGTTTAGGGTATTATTGAAGGCACATGTCATCTATCAACTTTTAATGTACTTTAAACTCTTCCCTTGCTTCAGTGAGATCCCTAGAAGGGATTTGAGCCAGGTTAGCCCCTTCTGGAATCTCTAGGGGATTTTACTATGAGTTAAACCCTCAGGTTGTACAGAAGGCAGTAATAGGGAAAGAGGGATCAAACCTGCTTCTGTGTTAGCTGCAAAATGCTGCTGAAGCTATTCATTTATTACTTGATTTCCCCGATATAAAATGTCATATGAAAATTCTCCTTTTTATTTTATGCAGAAGATACTCTGTGGCCCTAAGAAAATGGTATAAATTTCCTCCCATTTTCTTACCTGTTTCCTTTTGTGTCCTGACTCCAGAAAGGTTAAAATTAAGATCAGTCCCTGCAAACATAGTGGTTCTTAAGATTATCATATTTTACTGTCCTTGTTCTTATTTTCCCCCCTTCTTTTTACCAGTCTTTTTTAAACCTAAACAGTCAACTGTCTTAGATTGGTTATAAGCCATTTAAACATTTCAAGAGAAGAGTGGTTTGGACAGAATTATAACTCTCTTTATGTGGCTCTCCAAAACCTATTCTCAACTTAATCTTCCAGGGTTGTCTCCTGATAAGAGCAACTCAGCAATGACTCAAGGTTTTTGCCCCACAACATGTGCTTCACTGCCTATCAGTCGCCAGTCACAAAATCCTCTTTTTCCTAAATGACATTCCTTCTCTTTTCCATTTCTCTGCCTGGGAAATATTCTAGTCGCTCTTAAAAACTCCTCTTATGTGAGGTCTCCTACCATAATCTAAAAGAATGCATCCTTCCTGCCAAGATCCCATTATATTTTCAGCATATAATTCTTGGGGGGGGGGGTCGGAAGAGAAACTACAAGTTGGGGGGGAGTAGAGGGAGAGGGAGAGAATTCTAATTAGGTTCCATACCCAGCATGGAGCCCGACATAGGGCTTGATCTTACAGCCCTGAAATCATGACCTGAGCTGAATACAAGAGTCCAAGAGTCAGATGTTTAACCAACTAAGCCTCCCAAGCACCCCAATTTTTTTAAGATTTATTTATTTATTTTAGAGAGAGAGTGAGCATGAGCAGAAGCGGCAGAGGGAGAGGGAGAGAGACTGTCAAGCAGACTCCATGCTGAACATGGAGCCTGCCACGGGCTTGATCTCACAACCCTGAGATCATGACCTGAACTGAAACCAAGTGCCCACAGGCACCCCTATTTTGAGCATATATTTATTTAAATAAACCCATCACATTGCTTTAAAAGTACCTGTCTCTGCTTTTTTAAAATTAGAATGTTAGTCCCATGAGGTCAGCACCTGTATTAGTTTGCTAGGGCTGCCTTAACAAAGCACCACAGATAGAATGGCTTATACAACAGAAATTTTACTTTCTTCCAGTTCTGGAGAATCAAGGTCTGAGATCAAAGTGTTAACCAGCTGATTTCTTCTGAGGCTTTCCTTCTTGGCTCGTAGATTGCTATCTTTTCCCTGTCTTTTCACATGGTCTCCCTCTGCATGTGTTTGTACCCGAATTTCCTCTTCTTGCAAGGATTATATACTGGATTAGAGCACCCCCCACATGACCTCATTTTAACTTAATCACTTCTTAAAAGATCCTATCTCTAAATGAAGTCACATTCTGAGGTACTGGGGATTAGGGTTTCGACATATGAATTTTTAGGGGACACAATTCAGTCCACAAAAGAGACTGTTTAATTTATTTTTCTAACCCAAGTCTAACTCCATGCCTGACATTATAATAGAAACAGTAAACATTTGTTAATTAATGTTATCTTAATATAAGTACAGTTCTTACTGTTATATGTATTTAAAAATACTTTTTCAATAACATAAAAAATAGCAATTTTTTTTTAATATACCACAAAACAGCCATGACATACTGTTTTTCCACTAGTCTCTTCCTTAGATTTTAGTTTCCCGGTCAGGAACTTTCACTGCAATTTTGTTTTACTGCCACCAAGTGGCACCTAAATGAAACTGTTTCCACACAGGTTTTGCCGAGATTGAAGATGGGACTCTTCAGAACTTTCATAGTCTGCGCATTCTTACATTTTAAAAATCAATTGCCCTTACAAAAAATTTAATCAATGTTTGAGGAAACGTTGGCAGGTTCTTACATAGAGTGACTATTTTAAAAATAAGTTCGTACTCATCTTTCTTTGATAAAATGGCTACATGCTAGATATCAAAAACAAACCGTACCATCTGCTTCAATTTAATTTTGACCATCAGCCTCTCTTGAGTTCATTCAGGGAAATAACCCCTGGTTTGTGTAGGTTGTATTACTTAATCAGCTCACACAGAGAGGAAAAAGACGTTGGCAGCTTTTTCTAGGAGGGAGAAATGGGTGATGTTCCTCCTTAAATTTGCAGTTAATGATCCAAGCAGGAATCCCAGTTGCTGAAATAAACTGGCCCACCCCACCTGAGGAAATTTAAGGGAAAGCTGTGCGCTGAGATCATACTTCTAGATTGTTGTCTCCACTTATTCATCCATCCATCCATTTGTGCCTTCAGTGAAGAAATACCACCCCTCCAAGACTCCTTCCCTGACCCCTCTCTAAAAGACACTCCACCCACCCCAATTATTCTCCTTCTGTAATATCACAAAATGTTATCACTCTGGACTTATCTTTTTCAATTAATTTTTATTAACAATATTAACAATATGAGATGTTCCTGTTAGAAAATAAGCTCAGTAGCCTTCTGACTCAAGATTATATTCTTGTCACCTAGAAGAGAACTGGGTATACTTTAGGTTTTTAATAAATGTTAATAAATGAATGAATACCATTTCATTTTTTTAGAATGAATTTAACTGAGGCTTTTACTCAACTGCTTTCTCCAACATAGTTCTTACAGGGGCAGAGGCTATAGAGACTATGAATCCTTCTGGCCTCTATTACTAGGAAGGGAAAGCAAAGAGAGGGCCCTGCATGAAATTCAAGGCTTAATCTGTTTTATTTCACATAAAGCATGCCATCCCCATCTGTCTTGCTTGTCCTCTTCCTGACACCTCTGTTATTTTAATATCACATTTCATCAATTTGAAAAATCAGATTTTTCACATTTTAACATATCTGAGATTGGGATGCATCTTTCAGTTGATGGAAAATTGCAAACACTTTTGGGCAAGTGGTGGTTGTGATGTTCATGTCATCACCAGCACATATGCAAACTTGATTGTTAGTCTTGGTGGTATGACTGGATGACTCCATTCTCTTGAAGTTTCAATCCAAACACTAAGGACTATTTAAGGAGGAGATGTAAGTTCTGGTGTTGTAGTCTGAAAACTTCCCATTGAAACTTCTGATATGGTCAAAAACCCCAACAGCAAAATTATAGAATGGGTGGCACTGGCTTGGAAGAAAATCACAGCAACAAGAGTGGAGCACTCTTTTTAGAAATGCCACATTGTCAATGCTCACGTGGCACAAAGGACAATAATGTACCGGAAAACATGCACATCAACAACTCTGAGTTTAAATGCAGTTTGGAAAGTTTGACTCTGAACATGAATATTTTTAGGAATAGTTTAATTTCTCTTATTTATGTTTTTTTCATTTTCACTAGAATGGTATGTGATAAACCTACATCAAAATGAGTCTAGAATGATGCTATGCATAAGTAGAATATTTAAATTCAAATTAGTAAGAAGTAATTTGTTATAGTTTAGTTGGCAATGTGTTTTCTTCTTGATCACATTTGAAATTATGATATTTCTAATAATGGGTGACATATTAGTAACTGTGAAATGTGGTATTGAGTGTCTACCAAGTATCAAGCACTGGTGCTGGGATCGGAGATCCCAGAGTGAAAAAAATATATAGTCCCTGTCCTCACAGAGCAAGCCTTGCCTCACTAGCTACAATACCTCCCCCACTTCCCATTACCCCCGGAGGTAAATGAAGTGGTGAAATAAGCCATTACTTGAATTTGTCAAGACATATTATATCATCTCGGTAAAAATAAGATATCTATTAATCATTTTCTATTGGCTCTACCTTGCCTGAAGGAGTTTTTAAAGAGAAAATTGAAAAATGATGGTATGTTTAGCAAACATAATATGCTATGAATATTGTAAATAGTCATAACAAGTCATTCAAAATTGTATTATTTATTATTTCTTCTTTTGGATTTATTGCATGTGATAGCACTGATTGTTTTATCTTTAAGTAACTTCTTTTCTTGATTTCATACTTCAGTGCAATAATGTATCCTGTAATCTTTGTCTTTTCCTTTCTTATCTGAAATCTCGTCTTAAAATATATAACAGTTCTTTGGCACAGAATGTAAGAAATTAGCTCTCAAGTTTCTAACTAATGGATTTCCAATTAAGCTTGTCACCTTTTCTTCTGTTTTTTAAAGTTTTAAATTTTAAAGATTTCTGAGAAAGTTGGAATTGCTGTTAGTTTTATGGCAAATAAACCTCCATCAATAAGAGATGTTTTCACTCTCTAGAGATGTGTGTGACTTTTACCCGCTAAAAATATCTAGCAAATCTGAATTTCTGAGTATATTAAAATATAGAACAATTAAATTATATGATGGCTTTATCAAGTCTGTTATCGTCTACTATGTTCAGAGAAAATAACAAACTCCTCTACAAAGTGTCCAAAGCTGTCTACTAGGTGACCTCACCATACATTTGTTATTTTCTATGCGTAGAATTCTTTGAAGGCAGTGGTCTTCATATGCATAGCACCCAACATAATGCTTAGAATGTAAAAGACCTTTGAACAAGTGCTTATTCATCACTAAGAGGCCTTAAAGGGCTCATGAGTATGGGCTTTGGAGCCCGAATGCATAGATTTGAATACTGGCTCTGTCACTTGACCAATGGCCTTGCCTAAGTTACCTAACCCAGATCTCCTAACCCAGATCCTTCATCAGTCAATAGGGATGAATGATTATGTTAACTCATAATGTTGTTATTGAAGATTGAACTAGTAGCGCATGACTTTACATGCATTTAGCTACAAAGCCTAACACATAAGTGCTGGATAAATGTCATCTACTATTACTATAGTAATAGTAACAACTATTAGTAGTTGTTACTACTAATATTACTTGAGAAACTGTATCTATAGTATAGGAATCCATGCAACAACATTTAGCATGCTTCATGAATGAAAACTGTGTGTCAAGCATTGTTCAAGATGCTGGAGTTTATTTAAAGAAAAAAAAAAGATGCTGGATTTTATGTTCCAGGTAAGAAGTTAGACAATAAAGAAGTAAACAATAAATGGGATATTTTCATATACTTGGAAGTACTCCAAAGAAGATGAAATAGAGTAATCTGACAGAGTACACCTAAGGGATGCAGGGGATAGTTATTTTTTGTTTTGTTTTGTTTTTTAGTTTAGTTTAGTTTTGTTTTTGCAACATGCTAGATAGCAGGCTTAGCAAAGCCCTTTTGAGAAGGTGACATGTAATTAAGACTTAAATGATAAAAAGAAGTCAGGCTTGCAAAGATTTCAGGGAAGAAAATTTCAGACAGAAGGAACAGAAAGAGTGAAGGATCTGATATGTTATAGGAACAAGCATAGCCTGTTCCAGACTAGAAAGAAAAACAATGAATCAGTAAAGAAGTAGGAGAGCAATAAGATAAAGTCAATGAGTAGAGTAGGTATCCACCTATAGAAAGTATTATTATAGTCCACAGTAGGGAATTTGAATTTACCCAGAGTGTAGTAGGAAGTGTTATAAGCAGCAAACTACATTGGAGGTTATAACAAGCCAAACACAGCAGTGGCAGAAGAAACAAAAAAGAAGTAAACAACTTAATATTGATGAGATAGTAATACTCCCCAAATTGATTTCTCAGAGTCAATGCAATTTTTAGCAAAGTTCCAACTAGCTGTGTTGCAGAAATTTACAGTGATCTAGAATTCATTTGGAGATCCAGCTCCCCCCTGCCTAGTGGACCCAGAATAGACAAAATAATCTTAAAAAAACAAAGTTAGAGGATTCACATTTTCCAATTACTAAACTTACTACAAAGCTACAATAATTAAAACAGTGTTATATTAGCAAAAGAATACATTTATAGATCACTGCAATGTAACAGAATCAAGAAATAAACTCTTACATTCATGGTCAGTTAATTTTTAACAAGGTGACAAGACAATTCAAAGGAGAAAGAACAGTACTTTCAACAAATGTTTGTTGGATCACTGGTTATTCACATGTAAAAGAATGAATTTGGACCTCTACCTCACACCATGTAGAAAAACTAACTAAACATGGGCCATAGGGCGCCTGGGTGGCTCAGTGGGTTGGAGCCTCTGCTTTCGGCTCAGGTCATGATCTCAGGGTCCTGGGATCGAGGCCCGCATTGGGCTCCCTGCTCAGCGGGGAGACTGCTTCCCCCCCCCTCTCTGCCTGCCTCTCTGCCTCCTTGTGATCTCTCTCCCTCTGTGAAATAAATAAATAAAATCTTAAAATAAAATAAAATAAAATAAAAAATAAACATGGGCCATAGACTGAAATATAAGAGCTAAAACTATGAAACTCAGAAAAAAACAGTGAATTTCAAGACTTTGTATTAGAATAACTTCTTAGACATGACAGTACATGACAAAAGATAATATAGATAGACTTCATCAAAATTTTTAAAAGTTTGCTTCAAAGGACACCATCAAGAAAGCAAAACATCACCCCACAGAATGGGTGAAAATATTTGTAAATCATGTATCCGGTAAGGGATTTGTGTCCAGAATATATAAAGAGCTCTTACAATTCAACAATAGAAGATAAAGAACCAGGGCGCCTGGGTGGCTCAGTGGGTTAAAGCCTCTGCTTTCAGCTCAGGTCATGATCTCAGGGTCCTGGGATTGAGGCCCGCATCGGGCTCTCTGCTCAGCAGGGAGCCTGCTTCCCCTTCTCTCTCTGCCTGCCTCTCTGCCTCCTTGTGATCTCTCTCCCTCTGTGAAATAAATAAAATCTTTAAAAAAAAAAAAAAAGAAGATAAAGAACCAAATTAAAAAATGGGTCTAAGTAGACATTTTCCCAAAGATAACATACAAATTGGCAGCAAGAAACACCATTAGTAATTATAAAATGAAAATACAAATCAAAGGGTGCCTGGGTAGGTCAGTCAGTAAAGCACTGACTCTTGGTTTCAGCTCAGGTCATGACTTCAGAGTCCTGGGATCAAGCCCTGTGTCAGGCTCCATGCTCAGCAGGGAGTCAGCTTGAGGATTTCTCCTCCTCTTCCTCTGACCTCACCCGACTCACATGCTCTCTCTCTCTAAAATAAATAAGTCAATCTTAAAAAAATATACATGAAAGATGTTTTTTAAAATGAGGTGTGCATTTAACTAAGTAGTTGAGGACTTAATTAAGCTAGAAAAATGTAAGGCAGATAAAGTTTGGGGTAAACATGTGGAGTGTTATGTTTTTAGTACCAGTGGACATATAGGTAGATATATCCCATAGGTCTTGGAAAAACACCAATTTGTAGCAAAAAAGAGAAAACAGGGCTTAATAATTACAGTCTCATCTTTATAATTTGACCATTCAAAAACAGAAAGGATATTTTTAAATGAATATATATACTTAAATGAATATATATATATGAAATTACATTAACTGTATTAAAATAAAAAGGGTTGAAGTTTGGTTTAAAAGGAAGGTGGTGAGTTTAGCTTTTGATATGTTACTTTTGAGGTGTTTATGTGATAATAGAATATGAGTTGCTGAAGATAGGAACTATGTGTGTTTTGCTTACCATTGCAACCAATAATAGCAATAATGATAGTATTCTTAAAACCACTAAAAATATATGTTCAATTAACAAAATGATTTGCAAATATGTAGTAGGTAGTTAATAAACAATTCTAAAGCTATAGAATTGCGTTAGGGCTGGGGGTATAATGTTTTTGCTATCATCCTAATGTTAATAACCAAAAGTCTTGTGTGAGGATAGATCACTTAGGAGAAAAAAAATAGGCAGAATTGGAATTCTGCTGAACACTTAAGCAATAGTTAAATGAAGGAGAAACCATACCCCAAATTGGATTTTCAAAATTATTTTCTTTTTTTTAAGTTCTTGTTTTCTCAACTGTAAGACAGAAGTTACTTGGTGCAGGCAGAAATAAAAGAATGAACTAAGACTTGGAAAAATGTTTTAAGGTTTCCAACAAATACATTGCGGAAATAGAAATTATATGTCATTCTCTAAGTGCTGTGGGATCATTTAAATCAGTCCCAAGTGAGTTTATCTTTAAAACTAGATGGTCTCCCTGTTCTCTTCCAGTGGACTGAGTTCAAGAAATTCATCCACATTCTTATTCTCCTTTTACCACTAAATCTTTGTATCTTTGCCTAATAAAATCAGGTGATCGATATGAAGAGAGAACTGTTATTTCTTATATTAGTGGTCATCAATAATAGTCCATCAAAGAAGATTGTATGGGTGTCTGATCTGTTGCTTAATTGATTTCTCTATTTCAGTGATATGAAGTACATATTAAATTTCATGACCTTGTCCCAAAGGTGTTAGCAGATATTAAACACCCATTCCATTGAGACATGATTTTCTGATACAGCAAATTTCACACTTCTGTAAGCTATGAAAAATGTTAACAATTGCTGCTCTCTCGTGTAATTCTTAGTAGTGGTATAATTTCACATTTGGTAGTTATGAAAGAGACAGACAGAGACCGAGAGAGAGACAGAGAGAGGCGAGCTTCATGAGGAACACAGACTGTATCTAAACAGAGCTGTGCCTGGGGATAGGGAGATGCCTAAATGGCCTAAGAGGTCTCATCAGACAGATATCAGCTCTCTGCTCTGCTGCATAAGCGCATGGGCTTGGGACAGCTCAGAAACAGTAGAGTAGGATAGGAAAAGAGACACATGTGTGGTGTTTGATTTGCCAAGAGTCTGTACATTTGATTCTAGTTTCAGTTGGTTCCAAAGGTCGTGGCTTTCCTGTTTGGTAAAAGTGCTTGTGCCACACAGAGAAGCCCAAGTCTAGCAGCTCACATGGTATCAGAACTGCAACAACTTAAAAAAAAAAAATGCCTATCGAGTCTTTCAATATAATTTGCTAGATGCCTATTTTTGGTGCCTGACTAAAGCACCGAGCCATCATCTTTCTTCTGTGAGTGACAGCTGTAGTGTAGCTACACTACATCATTTTAAAGTAGGTAAGGTCCTTTGTCTCCTTACCTTTTCCATTTGATTTTTTGACATACTTCTTTATTTCTTTGTGGAGCCCAAGTCCCTTTATTTTCCTAGTCTCCAGGATATTTAAATCATGACCTTGGTCTTGACATCAAGCCTTATCAACAATACTTAACAGTTGGTAAAATGGTAATTTCTTTTACTATGAAATTGTAGGGAGCCTGGGTAGCTCACTCTGTTAGGGGTCTGTCTTCAGCTCAAGGCATGATCCCAGAGTCCTAGGATCGGATCCCGCATCAGGCTCCCTGCTCAGTGGAGAGTCTACTTCTCCCTCTAACCCTCCCCCTGCTGAGCTTGCCCCCCCCCTTGCATGCACACAAAAATAAATAAATAAATAAAAATCTTTACCATAAAATTCTAATTCTAGAATGTATCCTAGGAACATTGTAAGAAATATAGAGAAATCCATATGTAAAAGACAGAACAAAGTAAATAGCCTTAAAATTAAATGTATTTATTCAGACGAATCCAGCTGCATTAAGTATAGTGGAATAGTAGTGTTAAAAAAAACTTATTTTTCCAAGTTAATAGTTCTATAATTTACTCTATTCTTCTGCTTTCTGTCTCCATGAATAGCATGTGGCCACTGGAAATGGATCTCAGTGACATGAACATCTTAAGGAAGGTAGAAGCCGTGTAGAAGAAAACTGGCACATTTATTAACATAGAGCATCATTGGGCGCCTGGGTGGCTCAGTGGTTAAGCATCTGCCTTCGGCTCAGGTCATGATCCCAGCATCCTGGGATCGAGCCCCTCATCAGGCTCCCCACTCCACGGGAAAGCCTGCTTCTCCCTCTCCCACTCCTTCGGCTGGTGTTCCCTCTCTCACTGTGCCTCTCTCTGTCAAATAAATAAATAAAATCTTTAAAACAAAAAAGCCCCCAAAACATAGAACATCATTACTTTTCTAAACCAGTACTTCTCAAACTTTAAAGTGCTTAAGAATTACATGGATATTTTGTTAAAAATAGAGATTCTGATTGAGCAAGTCTGAAATGGAATCTGAAATTCTGTATTTGTTATAAACTCCAGGGTGTGACCAATGCACCTTAAGAACCACACTTTGAGAGCCCGTTCTAAAAAACACATATAAGAAAATGCTACATCATTTCTTGATGTCAGCCATGGTAAGAGAATTGCCAGTTTCAAGGAAACGGTTAATCAATCTCTCATTGATAATCTCAAGGAGGAATCAGTGATATGCAGGGTTCATTTGGTTTGAAGATTTTGTATGTGAAGCTGATGGAGGGGGTAGGGACCTTTGGGACAGGGATCCCTCAGCAGGTTTGCATCACATCTGAAAATGGAAGTCCCAGTGATAGAGCATGTAACTCAAAAACTTTTTGGGGCACCTGGGTGGCTCAGTGGGTTAAAGCCTCTGCCTTTGGCTCAGGTCATGATCTCAGGGTCCTGGGATCGAGGCCCGCATCGGGGTCTCTGCTCAGTGGGGAGCGTGCTTCCCTTTCTCTCTGCCTGCCTTTCTGCCTACTTGTGATCTCTCTCTCTGTCAAATAAATAAATAAAATCTTTAAAAAAAAAAAAAAACTTTTGTAGCTCTGAGAAAAGAATTGGCATAATCCCATTCCAGCCTTGTAAATGAAGCAATATTCAGTTAAAGACAATGACAATGTTGTGTGGTCTAGAGTACAAGTTCTATGCTGTTGATTTATGTCATTGATTTTTTTTTTCTACTCTGATTTTTCTTTTCTTCTCTTTTTTTTTTTTTACTGCCTTTTCCCCTCTTTCCTTCTTGGAATAGCAGAAATTGTGCTTGATGAAGTGAGCAAGGACATTGGAATCAGTTGTGCCTAAGTTAAACCACCAGCTTTGCTGGTTAAGGGTGGAGAATGAATCTGGAGGGACAAACAACATCACACATTTATCTGCGAGAACTTGGTGGGTGGGCTCTTAGAATTCAATTGAATTTAGGGCCTTTATCAAGCCTCTCTGAAACTGGATCTCTTCTTCTGCTGAATGGAGATACTATTCAATTCATTGATGGTTGGTTCTGAGAAGTAAATGAAATGATAAATATAAAACTTCTAGCAAACACTAAGTACTATATGGATACTAGTTCCATTTCTTCTTCCATTTAATGCCCCAACACAATTATCTGAAAAAAATTCAGAACACTTCCTTTTCCCTTGGGTTCTTCTGGGGTCTCAGATCAAATGCATGCCATTTCTTTCTGGGGGAAGCCTTTCCTTACTCCTCCTGCCCTCAGCCCAGGTGAGTTAGCTGTTGCCCACACAGGATCACCCCTGTAGTTTTGTTTAATTGACTCTCTTCTCTGCTAGATCCCCCTTAGGCCAGAAGACTGTGACTGTCCTCGTCATTTTTGAATTCCCCCTGCCTGACATATAGCAGATGTTCATTAATGTTTTTTTTTTTATTTCTTGATACATTAACTTAATTTAGCCCCATTCTGTGGCTCTCTGAATACTTCCTGTGGTTGTAAGCCCCAGGTTGAGGTGTTTAAAGACTTCTCTCAAAAGATAATCTCCATTTGGGAGAGAGTAGTTCTCGGGGTATCATTGATGATTCCTTTGTGATATTATTTCTGCCCTTAATTACAAAAAAGCCAGTTTATGAGTGTACTCCTTGCAGTAAAATGTATTGCTATCCACATTAAACCACGACGCAAGGCTTCAGTGTTCTGCTTGTCTGAAGATATGAAAAAGGGAAGGTGCTGCATTTGATAGAAACCTTTTTCCTCTGTAGGCCTGTGGGGCATTGTTAGGAGCTTGTTGCCTAAAGCAATACACTGGCAGATTCTGACAAGGTGTTTGAAGACTGTTTTAAATCAGAGATAAACATCAGACTGTGAACTGAGTAGTTTTTGTCAGGCATATTGGAGTCTGATAAAAATTCTTAAAAAATTGGATGTGTATAATAATAGAAGACATGAACAGTCAATATAAGCACACTTTTGAATGAAAGCCTGATTTGGAAATGTGAGAAAAAGATTTTTTATAAAGTCTTTCCTCGGTATATTTAAAATCAAACAATGTTATTTTTAAAAAAATATTGCAACAATGAACATGCTATTTTAATAATTGATATTTAAACTGGCACTTAATTTGTTTCATGCAATTAACAGAAGGCCACCTTATAAAAATTCCACCTAAAAATAATTCGGCATACAAATATTTTAGATGCAGTATACTTTTATTACATGGATAGAATTCATGTTATAAAAGGTATTCTTTTCCTACTTTTCTAACAGTTGTATTACTGTATTTTCACCTTCTTGGTTTTGATAAATTATTACCAATCCAATAGATTAGGCAGTTTAGAATATGAGATTCTAAGGAGAAGAGTTTTTTAAATATACAATAATGCCAATGTGTATATGGGAAGATAGAGTTTTTAAAACCACCGAGGGCTATAAACCAAGTGAAAAGATGCATTTAGAAATAATTTAACAATTCCTCATAGATTGAATTAAAGGTTGCAGAGTTTTCTTTTTATTCTGTAAGAGTAATATTTCCCTGACTGGCTTATAGAACACTCTTCCTTTGTTATTTACTACTTTATCTTAAATTTTTTCTTCATTAAGTGGGAACTTTAAGGCAATAATGAATACTACTACACTATATGAAAGTAGATTAACCTCACGAAAGACAAGAAACGTTGGGTTGAGTTTATTCTAGTTCTCTTTGCTTTTTTGTTATGTAGAAGTTAATTTAAACAATTTTTTCTTATTTTCACTGTTCCAAGTGCATATTTTTAAATTTAATTACAACTTAGTAAAGTTAGAGAAATACGAATATACATTGTATTATTCAATTCATGTTTTACATATACACTTAAGTCTTATGGCCAAAGTCTCTCACACTCTACCAGAAAGTTCTTTTATAAGGATGATAGAAATTTTTGCCATAATGTAACTCTTTTCCCAGTTTTTCTCTTGCAGTCCTATCCTGGTGAGATCTTATATTATCATTATTTAAAAATATATAATGATATATGAATATAAATTCACAAAATTCAGTCCATACAAATGTATATAAAAATCTTTATGAGGATGTGGAGACTAAATGTAATGCCAAGAGAGTTAATCCACGTACCCATGAATATAGCACATTTTATCTTCCAGGACACTTACTGTACTTTTAGTTTAAAAACAGGGGCCATGCTTAGGGGACAAGCATATATTTGTCTGTATGGAAATAATTCAAGTGTTTGTTGTAGATAATTACTACCTGGGAAAATGCCACAAAATACAGTTAACACTAATTGAAGTTATTGATCTTCTTAAATCAGAATTAAATTCTAAAAGAACCTATTGAGATGTAAATAATTTAAACTATTTTAATAGGAATGATAGGTTTTCTAACTTTATTATTGCATCAATCACTATTTCTCTTTGGTGGGGGACGGTGGGACACACAGATAGAAAGGGATCTAAGGAAGTAGATTATGAATAGGAAGGTGAGAAATTGGAAAATGCCAGAGTATGGAGCCACTATGACAAGCCATTTGGAGTCCTCCGTTAGAAACTGCTTAAGGACAGAGGCTGTACTTGACAGGTCTTTACAATGGATGTCCATTTGTAAATTTTTAGTAAGGGTTATGAGTTGATATATGGGAATAAATTGGGTTCTGAAAAGTCTGTCTACCATAGACAAGGTTGGTAAAAACTAACTTGACCTGTTTCAACCTAATATTTTTCCTAGAGCTGACTCTATTATAAGATGTAAAGGCTCAGAGACAAATGACATCAATATAGTTTGACTGAAAATAACAAAAGTCAAATAAGAGTGGTTTAAACAATGAGAGTTCAGGGCCAGGGGTGGGGGGTAGTAGGTAAATCTACTAAAAACTGAAGTAATTTACCTGTATCTTTAAGAGCAAAGAAACTTTCCCAAAGTCTCCTAGTAGACTTCCTTTCATGTCTCATTGGCCATTATTATATCACATGTTCTATCTGAGCCAGTCACCAGTAAAAGGAATTTGATCATCATGATTGGATCCTGCCACTTACAGATTAGTGCTGAGGCCCACCTCTCATGAAGGATAAGGCCTCTCCCAAAAAGGTAAACAAAATCTAAATCATACTAATATTGAAGAAAAGGAAGGAGTGGAAGTGGGTAATGACTATGAGGTATCTAAACAGCAATGACTATTAAACAAACAAATAAATCATATTTATCTCTTAGTTATTCCAAAGATGCTTTCTGCTTTATTATTGTTTGAGAAAGTTGAAATTTAAAGACTTATAGTTAAAAAAATAATAACTACAGTGTTTGATGCATTTATGTGTATCTCCTTGACATTTATACCTCAAAATAACTTTTAAAATCTGTGCATTAGAAGGACTTTAAAGTAAAACTATCCTATTGGATTATTGAAATTTCTGAACCCTAAGGGTTGTGTAATCCTACAGATACTTTGGCTTCAAGATTCAGAAGCAAAAGCACACATGATTGTATTTCAGAAGCTACATTTCACTAGGATTACAAAAATCAGCAGCATCTTTAATCTTCATGTTACAGAAAATAGAACATGTTCAGCCATTTGATCACATCTGGGATTCTTTCAAGCATATGCCTCTTATGCAATAACCTATGAATCCCTTTTGTTGTTCGCACCTTCAGGCTCCAAATTTGGGAAGTATAATATACCACAAAATAAGTTTAGAGTCAGAAGTTTGGGGTTAAATCCTAGTTCTACAGCTTAACTAGATGTTAAACTTCTGTAATTCACTTACATTTTTGGACTTTCAATTACCTCAGATGACCTGAGATACCCCTGGTTTTGAAAGAAACTTAAAATGAAAACTTTATCTATATAAAATTTTTCTGAGGGCCCCAGGTCTTTATGCCACCTTGTCCAATGATCCTGTCATGCCTATGAAGACTCTCCTGATAAGCAAGGCCGAGGGTTCTCTTTACCTTTTTTTTTTCTCTTGCATTGTCTCTTTACAATTCTTTTATCTGGGCACCTGGGTGGCTTAGTGGGTTGAGTCTTTGCCTTAGGCTCAGGTCATGATCTCGGGGTCCTGGGATCAAGTCCCGCATCAGGCTCTCTGCTTGGCAGGGAGCCTGCTTCTCTGCCCTCTGCTTACTTGTGATCTCTCTCTGTCAAATAAATAAAAGAAATGAAAAGAAAATTCTTTTATCTGCATTCTGCTATGTCTTTGCTTAAGAAATGCAGTAAATTGCATTAATTTGAAAATTACTATCCAAAGCAGCCTCCAGAATATATCCTTAAGCTTCAGTGAAGTAATGTGCTTTTTCCCGTTTAAAAAAAAAAAAAAAAGGCAACAGTATAAAATCACATCCTTTCTTTTCTACCTTCCCCAGTAGTTACTTGCCCCAAGGACATAGGTGGGAAGCTATTTCCAAAACCATCTCAATACATAAGAATAAGCCTTTTGTATCTCTTCTCATCTAGAGGTTATAAATGCAAGCCCTTTCCAGAGCTGCTGACAGTTTCACTTTGAAGGTTCTGCCACCAGAGGGAACTGAAGTTATAAGATTTTACAATGCCTCATAGATGCTATATATTCCTAATAAAATACAAGTTCCTTAATGAGCTATTAAACTTGGAAATTTTCACACAAAATTTTCGGAGGAATTAATTGTGTTAAATATATTTTACAGCTTTTATTATTCATTTTATTCTAAAGAAAGAGATCTATTTAGTGATTCCTTTATTCACATAGATTCCTTAATTTCCAGTAATAAAATTCATCCATCAAAAAATTTATAGTGGAAATAATTGGGAGGAATCATGAAAAAAGTAGAGATCTCATAGGAATGATAAAAATTATATATATGGTATTAATCTTCAGTAGAAAGTGGGAAACTGATTAATTTTTAAATATTCATCCCAGATTTAAATAGACAACTCTAACTTTCATATTATACAGTGAATAAGTTATATAGTATAGAAAACTTGCCAAGAATGTGACTAGCTTAAATGAAACTGCCATGGATCTGTTGAAGATAGCGGCATTGGGAAAGTGGCAGACATTCTGATACAGTGTAGCAATCAAAACACAAAGCTGCCTTTTCTAAAAGTTTATTTTACCCAGGATACTTCTGAAAGACTTCTACAGAGACATGGTTCACATCTAAATCTGCAGTGATGACTCAGCAATCATTTTTATGCTCTATTTTTTGGTATTGGAACCTTTTGCCCTCTTTTATATTTCAGCAGTTTTTGTTCTGTTTTAACGTATAATACCAGCAGGAAGCAGAATGCAAGGAAGAATATGAAGATCACTTTTCAGATATCAAAGCAAACTAAGATTGTAGCATTAAAGACAGATTTTCTTCCCACCTCCCCCACCTTATTTTACAAGTCTCTCTCAATGTGTGTCCTGGTGTGGTCTTAGGATCACCTGCAGCAACCTCACCTGGGGCTACTGTTCAGTATTTAAATTTCTAGCTTCTACATTTACTGACCGCGCATTATGAACAAGTAGCCCTCAGGTGGTCCTCACGGGACACCAAAGTTTAAGAACCACTATCTTAGAAGATGTGTACAGTTACTGATCATGTAACTTCTTGAACTCTTATCTGTCCCTAGTTCTTGGCTATCATAATTTTCATGGTCAGCACACACTGACTTCTTTAGCTCATGCACTTCACTGCCTGCTTTGTCACTTTGATGTGGATAGCTCCCAAGTGTCCATTTGTAGACAGATGTGTCACTTAATTGAAATCTCATTTAAGATATGTTTTTTTGGAAATTCATCTGCATCCAATCCTTATTTTCATTCTTCACTGTGTCTTTTTGTCACCTTCCAGGGCCATTGATTGTGTTAAAGAAAACTGTATCAGTTTCTCCACGAGTCTGCCTACTCCTTTACTCTTACTCTAATCCACTGTATATGGAAAACCTTCCTAAAATATGTCTCTCCTTTGTTATTTCTCTTTACAAAGATTTCCTGATGCCTCTTACAACTTAGATTCCATTGTTCACATGTAGGTGTCTTTGTATCTTTTATAGTCCTCCCAAGACACAGTCTTATCTCCATGACCTGATTTTCAACTAATTCTTCCAGTCACCATGCTTTTCTTTTCCTACATTTATCTTTATTTTGCTCTCTCATTCTTCTTTACAGATACTTGATCATTATCTCTATAAGGATTAGATTAATTCCCAGTAATCTCAGAAGTGTCTTCCAGGGTGCTCTCTCCTAGGTCAGTATTTAAACGTTCACAGGTGTGGGGCGCCTGGGTGGCTCAGTTGGTTAAGCATCTGACTCTTTTTTTTTTTTTAAAGATTTTATTTATTTTTTTCGCAGAGGGAGAGAGATCGCAAGGAGGCAGAGAGGCAGGCAGAGAGATAGAGGGGGAAGCAGGCTCCCTGCCGAGCAGGGAGCCCGATGCGGGCCTCGATCCCAGGACCCTGAGATCATGACCTGAGCAGAAAGCAGAGGCTTTAACCCACTGAGCCACCCAGGCGCCCAAGCATCTGACTCTTGATCTCAGCTCAGGACTTGACCTCAGGGTCATGAGTTCCAGTCCCAGACTGGCTCCTCACTGGGTGTGGAGCCTCCTGAAAAACAACAACAACAACAACAACAACAACAACAAAGCAGAAAGAAAAACTAAAAAAATCCCCAAACGTTCACTGGTGTATATGTATCTTACCACCTGTTCTTTAAAAGCAGATACTAAGGCTTACTCTGTTTCTGAACATCCTACATCATGTAGCCATGTACTAGGTCTATCGAGATTACTCAGTACTGGCTGATAATTAAAGCTATGCAAAAAATTGATAACCTTTTCCTAAATTCCTATACATTCCAGATTACAGATAGAAATGTACTCACTTTGGGGTGCCTGGATGGCACAGTCAGAAGAACACAGACTCTCGATGTTGGGGTCATGAGTTTGAGCCCCACATTGGGTATAGAGATTAATAAATAAAATAAATAAACTTGAAAAGAAATGTACTCATTTAATGTCACCATTTTCATTGTGACCCCAGTAGTCTTTTTTTGGTACCAGTGGTATATTGTTAGTGTGCTTTAGTAAATCTAGATCGGTGTCTTCTAAGACTTGCTCATTAAAATTCAGTGCTGGGACTAATTAAATTAAGCCCCAAACATTGTAAATTTTGTATTATAGTAAATATCAATTTCATGTAGTTCAAACTGAAGAGGTTGAATCAAAGGTGCTTTTTGGCTTGAGAGGGCTTTCAGTTTACTTAGTGAAAAAAAGCAGATGCCTGGGGGGAGCACAGTCATGTTCCAATAATCCACTTTTGACAAATAACTCTGTCCTTTCAGAGGAAGAGTAGCTTGGTTTACAACGACAGACATCAGTACCTAATCCCGCTGGATGCTCTGCCCAGGTTGCAGATGTGCTTCTCTTGTTCAGTAGTGACAATATGGAGTATGATTGTCATTTTGGGTAATGGATGGAAATCAAGACGGCATAAGGCTTTGGTTCCTTCAGAAAAACATGACTTGGCTGAAGTAGAGAATCAACCAGATCCAGACAGTCCAATCTGGGGAAGACACTCAAAACACAATGTGACTGGTCGCCAAAAATGTAGAAACAAATGAGGAGATGCTTTTTGGTAAGGGAATAATTGTGCAGAAACTCAGAAAAAGCCAAAGAATCAGACTCCTGAAAGAGGAGGAGGAGTAGGAGGAAATCTCTTCAGGAGGAGCCAGAACCTTAGAAGGAGTTGTTCTTGTAGAGTGAACTCAGAGCAGCCTGAGGAGGTGCTAGGGGGTTCAGTAGGTGGCGCTGGGCAGTTTTTGCTGGGTCCCAGTCAATGCCTTGGCTCAGCTTTCCTCTGAGTGCCTGCTTGATTGTTTGCCATTACAAATTGCTTCATTTCCCCCTACTCTGTCCTTTTTCTAAATCAGAGTATGTCTGGAAAGTAGGTTTTTGTTACCCCTATTTTTCAGATGAGAAAAAAAAATAAACAGTATTCATATAAATTAAATATTTTTCCCCAAGGCCACCTAAGTAGTAGCAGGTAGGAGTGAGATTCAAACAAGTTCCATTTGATTCCTAAAGTAGGGCTTTTTCTTTCTTAGTCCACTGCCTATATGCAAGGGTGGTTTTCAAAATATTGAACATTAGGTACCACATCCAACCTTTTTTGTTGTTAATGAGATTCATTAACAATATACTAGACTACACAAGATTAACTACATACAAAGTAAAATGCGGTCAGTACTATAAAAGAAAAACTGCACCAGACCAGTTAAATCGGCAAGGAAGACTTTATTCAAGGCTATTGCAATAGGAGGGAGAGATTCAACTCAGCTATGCTGAGACAGAAGGTAAGACGATTTTTAAATGCTGGAGTAAGTTAATGGGAAAGTACTGGAGGATATTAGGGGGTAGGTTGTACAGGGTGATTAAGCCATCTGTGTCTGCTAATTGTCACTTCTTGTTAGATTCCTACTCTCCCACAGAAAGTGGGAGATAGGATGATATCTACTTCTATGATTATGTTTCAAAGGAACAACTAGTTCCTTGAGAGTTTCTGGGTAGTTGAAGATCTACATCTCAAAGGAGAAGAGAAAGACTACAGTTGCAAGTCTTCTAAAGTAAGTCTCTAAGTAAAGTTACTTCAGGAGGCTATAATCAGGAAGAAACCTATCTAAAGTTTGGTTAAGGTGAGAGGAACATTAAAGCAATCTTGAACAATATCCATCGTTAACTCTTTTAAGTACCAGACTGACTACTTAAGGACAGTAGTTCTTATTTAACTCTTCCTTTTATCATTATAGTGCATCATTCTCTTGTATACATTTTATTTATTTATTTATTTATTTATTTATTTATTTATTTATTTATTTATTTATTTTTAAATATTTTATTTATTTATTTGACACACAGAGAGAGATCACAAGTAGGCAGAGAGGCAGGCAGAGGGAGGGGGGGAGCAGGCTCCCTGCTGAGCAGAGAGCCCGATGAGGGACTTGATCCCAGGACCCTGAGATCATGACCTAAGCCGAAGGCAGAGGCTTGACCCACTGAGCCACCCAGGTGCCCTCTTGTATACATTTTAGATGTTCAGTAAACGTGTTGAATAAATGAAAGAATGAAGGCATTGTAGTTTCAGCCAAACTCTGCTGGATATCAATAATAATTGAAAGAAATAGATTTTTCTATGCAGCAAAAGTGATCCCTGTTTGTAATTACATTATGTTGTGTTTAGATCCCCTGTGAACTATGACAGTATTTCCTAAATTGGTTTCTCATGGAAAACCATGTGGTCAAATTACTTTTCTGTGCAGGAAGAGATGTTGACCATGTTCAGATAAGTTTGGAAAATGCTTCTCTTGGAGTTTCACTTTCTTTATTAGTACTTTAAGTCCTGGAGCAGTCTTAAAATTTGGGTTATTTTAGAGTAAACTTTCTTCCCGACTTTTTTTTTTTTCCATGTTAAATGACACTGACTTGCTATGGTTCTATGTTCTATATAAAACAATTTGGGAAATGAAGAACTTAATGAAAATTCTTTCCTCTATAATGAACTTGTGATTTAACTTTTATCAAGCACTGACTCTGCATTTTTCTGAGCCCTCCGAATCACTACATGTCATCATTACTAATATGATTAATATTTGCCTTCTTCAGTGGGGAAACCCACATTTATAGTGCTCAATCAAATAAGTCCATTTGCACAGTATTAAACAGCAGACCTGGGATTCAAACACCAGTATCTTGCAAGCTTAAACTCTTACACAGTGTGCACTGGTATTCAAAACTCTGGTCCCCCAGACCAGCAGTATTAGCATCACCTAGAAACCTGTTAGAAAATCTTGGGCTGGGGCACCTGGGTGGCTCAGTTGGTTAAGCCTCTGCCTTCAGCTCAGGTCATATGATCCCAAGGTCCTGGGATCAAGCCCCACATCGGGCTCCCTGCTCAGTGGGGAGTCTCTTCTCCCTCTGCCCCTCCCCCTTGCTCACTCAAGCACTCGTGCGTGGGCACTCTCTCTCTCTCTCTCTCTCTCTCTGTCTAAATAAATAAATAAAATTTTTTAAAAAAGAAAAGAAAAAGAAAATCTTGGGCCATACTCTACTGAATCAGAAACTCACAGGGTGGCACCAGTAATCTCTTTTTAACAAGCCCTCCAGGTAGAGTTGCCAGATAAAATGGAGGATGTCCAGTTAAATTTGAATGTCAGATAAATGATAAATTTTGTAAGCCTGGGGCATACTTACACTAAAAAAGCTATTTGTTATTTGTCTGACATTCAAATTGAACTGTATGCCCTATATTTTTATTGGCTAAATCTGGTAACCCTACTGCCAAGTGATTCTTGTGTGCACTGAAGGTTGAAAACCTTTGCACCTCAGGATTATGACTTTTGTTGAGGTACATTTACTCTTATGTTCAATAGGTTGAACCAGGGAGAACATTTAAAAATGAGCAGTTTTTTTTTTTTGTTTGTTTGCTTGCTTGCTTTTTTTTTTTTTTTGTACTAGCATCACCATTTTCTCAATAGCAGACAGTGATAAACAAACAATAGAACATATTTCCTGAGAGGAATAGGTTTCAAAAATCCCAGCAGAGCCCTGCATGGAGGAGTGGTAATGGCATGTCTGACTGGGGACCAGAGAGTAAAGCAGGAATTTGGGGGCAAGGAGATAAAGTGACTCATGCTATAACAAAAGTTCTGTTTTTCTCCCATAAAATGGAAAAAAAAATGTACCATTTATATTGCGTGTATTCTGAAGGGGAAAAAAAGGCTTTAGAAAACAACTTTGACAACAAAATGGCCAGGTTTAAGTTGATAGATGAAAATCTACTTCAATTTCACTCTTTACTTTGCTACCACTCAATTTTTAATCATTCTTGAAATAAGTTGCACAAAACCCCAGAGAGCAAGAGAAACTTTATACATTTATTTCTTGCTTATTCCCTCTTGAATCTTTTAGAAAAAACAAACATATCTCCAGGCTGAGAAAAATCATTTCCCAGCATATGGGGAACCTCACACAATGATAGTAAGGCTAGCTCCACATCTGAATGAGTGATTCAGTCATAATTCTCTGTGTTAATTGGTTAAATGTCTCTGAAAGAGATATTTCAGGGCTCAAAACTTCTTTTTTAGTGTGTCATCTCAAGCCCAATTTAAAAACGAAACAATAAAATGAAGGAAAAAGACATCCCTATATATGACTCTATTATTTTGATGTGACTAATTTTTCCTAGGAGATGAAAGATTTGTTGAACTCAATTCAGCCAAAGGCATATTTGCAGAATTGGCTTGCCTGAGCTAAGTCTCACAGCAAAAGCTGTTACTTAGTATTTTATCAACCTTGAAAACTCAACAAATTTAGAATAAAACTTTAGTCTAGAGGCCAGCACACTGTAGGAATAGAGTTAGGCCAGAATTAGTGCTAGTTAATATTTTTCCTGCTGTTTGGTGAAGGAAAATCACATGGATGGATATCTTTTGGTATATATTATCATTACTCAATTTAAGCAGTGGTTTTCAGAGACCAGTATAAGGGAGAGGAGCAGAAGGAGATTGAATTAACTCTTAATTAGGCACGGGCGCCTGGGTGGCTCAGTGGGTTAAAGCCTCTGCTTTCGGCTCAGGTCATGATCTCAGCGTCCTGGGATCGAGGCCCGCATCGGGCTCTCTGCTCAGCAGGGAGCCTGCTTCCCCCTCTCTCTCTGCCTGCCTCTGCCTACTTGTGATCTCTCTCCCTCTGTGAAATAAATAAATAAAATCTTTAAAAAAAAAAAAAACAACAACTCTTAATTAGGCAGATCATGTGTCTCAACTAAATGTCTATATTTTGTTTAAGTAATAGTGTCCTGTGATATTAGATTAACCTGGATCTTAAACTTATCAGAAATCTAAAAATTATTTAGGAACATAAAATGTTTTTTAAGTTAAAGTTATTTCTCCCAAATCATAACCTTAATTTGATATTGTTGTTAAGAGAGGATTCAGTGGATTGCATTGCTTCTCATTTGAAAGTAATAGTATCATTAATAAGATCCTAGCCACTGATATTAAATGGATGAAAGTTTAGTGAACTAATTAAGGATTAAAGCAGAAAATCTTTATTGTGGCATTAAATCAATCCATAGTTTCAGTATTCATTATGCTAAGCGTTCTAGTAATTAAAGAGCACTTAAATGAAACACATGCAGATAAATTAAAAATGAATTTCAGAAGCTAAAGCTTGTAATATGTCTTAATAGAGATATATATAAAGTGTATTTCATTAAAGGGTGTGGAATTTGGTTGCTGTATAGTTTAATACAGAATTACTAGTGCCACCTATTGGTCAAAGAGTAGAACTCCAAAGCCATTTATTACGGGTACTAATCAGTTATTTCTACAGAAATAATGGGTTTTGTAAAGTGAATAGATGAGTGTTATTCCTTTGTATTTAAATTATACTTAAGTTTTTAATACATATGTTTTAAGTGATTTATAAAATGACTGTTTAAATATTTGCTTGCTCTAAAACCCAGGAATAATGATTCATAACAGTGATTTTTGCAGAGTTTGAAATCACAACTTAATTAGTATATTCCTATTTGCAGTAAGCCTAGAAATTTCAAGTCAGTGTAGTTCTCATTAAACTCTTCTGGAGAACTTAAAAAGAGTTTTTTCAAAGCCATGAGCCCCCCTCAAAATGATTAAATCATAATTTTCTGAGGGTGTGTGAGAGAGAGAGAGAGAGAGAGAGAAAGAGGGAGAGATGACAGCAATAAGTCTCATTTTGTAAGTACTCTAGATGATTCTAACATGAATCCAAAGTTGTGAATCACTGTCTGAAACTAACAACTTAATTTAAAAGTCTGGTTTCTCATCAATAAAATGGGGGAGGGTCAGTGACATGACAGCCTTTAAAATCTCTTTTGCCTCTACTATTCATCAGTCTTCATAGCAAAATCACTCATACCATAACATCCATGTTACTATTTTTTTCATTCTTTATCATCTCTAGCATAGGAAAATAAATCACCCACATTTAAGAAAAAAATCTTCGTCATAAAAAAAACATTAAATTGTTTTTACAAGGTTATGCAAACTAAACTGGCTTCCTACAACCTTAACTGTGTTGTTGAAAGGTTGCCATCCAAGGCTTTATAAAGGCAGAAAACAAGGCAGGCTGATCCAATTATTTAGTATGTGTCAGAGGTGCCAGATTTACAGCCTCAGAGGCTTAAGTCCATTACCCACTGAACGATTTACTAATGGAATTCTATGGTGCCTCATTCACCAAATGCTAGACATAAAATGATGATATGAAACGTGGTCCCTAGACTTGAGAATCTGACAGTCGTTGTGGGGAGATGAACTTGACATATATGTAGTGGTATGGAATGCTATCTGAGTTTTCAGTGTGTACAATTATCAAGATGTGAAGTCAGAGATCAGGGCCACTTTAATCAAGGAGTCCAAGGAAGAAAGTTAAAAATGATTAGCACAGAGGCGTTTGATGAGATTGATCAGCATTTTGAGGGAGAAAGTCGAGAGACAGGAATCACAAAGAGCTAGGTGTTAGGATATGTGAAGACACAGAGGAAACAATTAAAGAAACAGAGGAGTAGTTAGAAAAGGATGGATAAAACAAACACCAGGATAGGGTAGTGTTATGGAAACAAACTAAGGAAGGACAGTTTCAAGTAACAGTGGCATGCCAATGATCTGAAAAGTCGCTGAAATATAGGGGAGATGGTATAAAAGACAAAGAGGAGAAAGGAAATAAGGATAGAACATTCTAGAATAATATTGAATATGTATAATAATGATAAATGGACTTATAATCCCTTTTAATTTTTTTCAGAGGAGAAAAAGCCTTATAGATACCATATGATTCTCCCTAGATCATCCAGTTAATGGTATACTGTCTGGCACATGTCACAGACAAGTGTCAAATAAAAATGTATATGTATATATGCCACATAAATAACATATGCAGTGATTCTTCTGAAAATTTTCTCTATGAGATTCTGTCCTATTCATCTTTGTATTCCTGTGGTGTCTACAAGGCACGTGGGTAATCAATATGTACTGAAAATTTAAATGATTGAAAAAAAACCTCATAACCATAATTGATTATCACAAATTGCTTCAATCTCTGCCAACAGGGCATTCTCTTGAATGACTTCTCTCAGTTAGGAAATTGATCAGCTAAACAAGATCAATACATTACAATCAATAGACAAAACACCAAAATGCATTTTCATGTACATGTGTTAAGTATTATCAGTTTTATACTCCACCTTAATTGATTTTCATTTTGAAAGGTTGTAAGCTTGAAATATATTTTGCATTTTTTGCTCTTCTTCTTATTTTTTTAATCATTAAGCATTTACTGTGTGTTACTATGTCTGCAAACATTAGGGTAACAGACAAGAAGAACTAAGAACCAAGAACCTTGCTTGTGAGGAATACTTAGCCTGACGTCAGAGTCACACATTTCAGGTTTTCCACCCTGATATTCTGAGCAGTCTGTATTTCATCAAAATGTGAGAAATAAGTAGCTATATGAGAATCCAATTTTGTTATGCATCCATAATAATTCTTAGTTATTGCTCTTTTATTTTAAAAGTTATTTCCACTAGGAATTGAGTTGCTCCATTAAATGCCTTTCAAATGTGGATTGCTAAGTGATCATTTCTATCTTGGTAGGACTTCAATTAAGCTCTTCTGAAAAAGCAGAAGGAATTGCTAACAATGCCTCACTTCAGCATATTTACCTTCTGCTTTCTTGTGTTGTAAATTCAGTTCCCAGCTGGGGATTTAGCTTCCAATAAGATGTTATTAAAATTTACTTTTCTCCCTTCTCTTATCAACGCCAACATTTCCCTTGATTGTAGGAATGGTGTGACTGGAGCATTTTGAAAACAATGTGAACCATATATAAGTGCTTTTTAAACAAGGCATTATTTCATATGTGGTTGAAACTCTCTGGGAGCTGACAGAGGAAATAAAGACCTGCCACTGTCATCATCGAACCTGTGCCTTGTGTCAGAGTTGAGGCTGAGGCCAAAGCAGAGACCCCCTGTAAAATTCGCTGGTGGGTTATTTTTCTCTGTTTGCAGAAGTGTTGCTGCTGTAAAATCTCGTGCCAGAACTAACCTCAGAGTTAGGCCGTACACAAATTCAGAAGCCCAAACAGGCGACAATCATTTGAGTGTCCAATCCCTGTGATGGCGGGATGGTTGTTATATGAAATATGGCTTTAAGGGCTGACTCACTTTGCAAGATGCCAAAGGTTAATATTTCTGATGATCAGAAAGCCACGTATTTACAAAGGACAGTTAAAAAAAGTACACACATTCTTAATTACATGTCCATAAGCCCTCAGCCTTTTATTTATTTATTTATTTATTTATTTATTTTTTAAAGATTTTATTTATTTATTTCACAGAGGGAGAGAGATCACAAGGAGGCAGAGAGGCAGGCAGAGAGAGAGGGGGAAGCAGGCTCCCCGCTGAGCAGGGAGCCCGATGCGGGCCTCGATCCCAGGACCCTGAGATCATGACCTGAGCCGAAAGCAGAGGCTTTAACCCACTGAGCCACCCAGGCGCCCAGCCCTCAGCCTTTTAAACTAAAAGGATATTAAAGTGTGTTAATGCTATGTGGTACATTTATGATACTGGTCAGTATGTAAACCTGAATTTTTACTATTGTTTTGGTTACTTTTGTTTTCCTACATGATGTTTCCAGATAAACTCGGTTTTGAATATCTGTAGAAATGGAAACAGTGCCTCAAGTGTTTTCTGCCTAACAACATTGACAAGCACTAGTTTTTTCTTTTCTTTTTTCTTTTGCTATATACATTTTATTTTTTTATTGTGTTATCTTAGTCACCATAAAATGCATCACTAGTTTCCGATACAGTGTTGCAAAATACAGTGTTCATTGTTTATGTACAACACCCAGTGCTTCTTGTAAAACATGCCTTCCTTAATAACCACCACCAGGCTCACCCCCGCACCAAGCCCTCAGTTTGTTTCTCACGGGAGTCCACAGTCTCTCATGGTTCATCTCCCCCTCCGATTTCCCCTGGAAAATTGGACAGTTATGTATAGGAGAATGAAACTTGACCATTCTCTTACACCATACACAAAGATAAACTCAAAATGGATGAAAGACCTCAACATGAGACAGAAATCCATCAAAATCCTACACAAGCACTAGTTTTAAACTGTTTTTTTGGTTTTGGCTAACTGGATTGGGGAACCCAGGGGCAGCACACGTGGTTGTCCCCTACTTCCCACTCTATCACTGTGTAGCCAACAGCCAGCTGAGTACAATTCTGCAGCACTGCAGAGTACAATTCCTGCAACACACGTTCCATACAAAGTCTCCATGTGAGTGGGCACGGAGCTGCATCAGAAAGACGTCTTTTGGGTTAAAGCCTCTGCCTTCGGCTCAGGTCATGATCTCAGGGTCCTGGGATCGAGCCCTGCATCGGGCTCCCTGCTCAGCAGGGAGCCTGCTTCCTCCTCTCTCTGCCTGCCTCTCTGCCTACTTGTGATCTCTCTTTCTCTGTCATATAAATAAATAAAATCTTAAAAAAAAGAAAGATGTCTTTTTCTACCATTCACACTCTGAGATAGCCAGTGTCTACTTTGTATGAAGGTCTCCCACTGACGGGCACTGAGCCCTGATTGTGGTTTTCTTGCCCAACATAGAGTCCTTACATTTCAAAAGGAGTCCTTGAAGACCATAAAAAAAAAATTCTAATATCTTATGAAAGACTTCTCTAATGATGGAGGACAATAAGTTGAAGTTTTAGATGACTTTTTCTTCCCAGTCATCTCAAATTATATCACCTGGGCAGCTGCCTATTTTAGCTCTTCAAATCCAACCTCCCTCCCTCCCCGCAGAGGAGAAATTAGCTGAGAGAACAAGGAAATGCTCTCATTTAACTGCTCAGTAATCAGATAATCTTTGCGTAATCAGAAGTTGGTTGTAAAGTAATTTGGGAACAAATGACACTGTGATGGTTTGGAAAATCAAGGTATCTTTAGCTCATGATATATTTAGCTCCCACAGTATCTGATGTCAGCAAGGTCACGCCTGTAAGTATATGAAGCCTTTTTGGACAAAGTAGATCAAAAAAGGGAGGAGGATACAGGGGAGATGAGCAGGGAGGGATACAATATTTAAGTCACTAAGCCCATGTTCCAGGAGGTACCATCCAGGGTCAGGATCATGGAACCTGAAACAGTCCAGGGAAATTTATTCATCCATCCTCCAGCTTGGGAGGGCCATGGTCTAATGACTACGTAGATACTTGCAGTGAGATAGTTAGAGATTTTTGTGTTAATAAATAAATAATACAAATAAATAATAAAAATAGTAATTTACATTCCAGTTCATTAAATTCTCATTAGGGTTATTATTTTTTTAAGAATATTTATTTATTTGGGGAAAAAGAGGCAGAGGGAGAGAGAAAATCTTAAGCAGGCTCCAGGCCGAGCACGGAACCTCACACAGGGCTTGATCTCATGACCCCTGAGATCATGACCTGAGCCAAAATCAAAAGTCAGACGCTTAACCAACTGAGCCACTCAGGTGACCCATGTTAGGGTTATAAATAGGTAAAATTGCTGTAAAATATTGGAGGTAGCTTACAAAACAGCACAAAATAGAAAATAAACCCAAACCAGAGTTAAATTAGTTAAGAAAGAGAAAAATATAGTATTTTAGGAAGTTTAGGTGAATTAAATTCTCAGTGTGCTGTTATCTGCATTTTCGTGTCTGCCTTCCTCCATCAACTTGCACTTCATGACCCACCTCTCAAGCATCACCAAAACTTTTTTCTTTTCTTTTCTTTTTAGATTTTATTTATTTATTTGACAGAGAGAAACACAACAAGAGAGGGACACACAAGCACGGGAAGTGAGGGAGGGAGACGCAGACTCCCCGCTGAGCAGGGAGCCTGATGCGGGGCTCCGTCCCAGGGCCCTGAGATAATGACCTGAGCCGAAGGCAGACGCTTAACGACTGAGCCACCCAGTGTCCCAGAACTTCTTTTCACTTTTAAAAATCTAATTCAAAACTTACCTACAACATGAAATAGTATTTTTTAAATATCATATGAAACTATAGCCTTGTATTCTTATGGGGACAAATATGAACATATATACATATTCATACAAATGCATACACATGCTATATAATGTAAAAAAAGTATTCATAATATAAGTGTATATACATAAGGACACTCACACAAGCACTAAAAAAATAAGAAAAGTACTGGAAAGAAATTCAACACACCAAATAGTTTTTTTTATGAATCCTAAGTGGAATTGAAGGGCAACTCTACTGTCTAGATTCGATAAATCAAGATACAAATTTTTGGTCTTTGTCGCCCTCGAATTGTTTTTTAAAGTAATATCACTTAGATGTTTGTAAGGCAATTTGTTTTGTTATAATGAGAAATCTTAAGTGAATTTTATTCCCTATTCTTTATTTTTTATTTTAAGAAAGCAAATTATAAAGCATTTAAGAACGTGTATTAAATTGAGCCTCTTTCTGATTCAGGTGTGGAAAGATTGTATATATAAGTGTATATATTTAACAAATGGATTTTACTTTAGTTGCTCTAAGAGAAGACTCTATCATATACATTTTAAAGATATTTTCAGTCATCACACTTTGTGGTTTGTAGGCATTTACCCCTACTATATTTTAAAGCTGTAGGTGACACTAAAGAATCCTTTAAAGCTGTGAGAAAAGGTATAGATGTAAAAGTAAGCATTTCATTGGAATTCCAGCTCCAAATTCATGTGAGACCCTCTTGAGCAATTAATGGATGATTGTCACTGAAAGAGGACGTTATTATTGGATGCATTAGCTCACAGTACGGAAACTAGATTTCTGAAAGTAAAAATTCATAATAATAATTTCACATACTAACTTATCTTGAAAGGAAAATAAAACTTCATGATTTAACTATTTGTGTCAAAAGTGATTATCTGTAGTACCCAGAGGCATCTGAATTTAATTCTCAGAATAGTGTAGGTGGGAGGCATACATCATTTTTCTCTTGTCTCTCAGTGGATGTTATCAATGCAAATTCTTTCAATTCTTAACAATTCTTTCTAGCTCCTAGTCTGTGTGATCTTTTTCAACATTCTGCATACATTGTGCTTTCCAGATAAGAAGTGATGCTGCATTTTGGTTTAAACTCTCACCCTGTATTGCCAATATTGAGGAGTTTTAGATATTTTGAGTTTGGGAAAATTAGATGCTTTTTTCCATTAATATCATGTGTCTCATTCTACTTAACTGGAAGATGCCCAGATCCTTTATTTTAATACAGCGATTTGGGAAAATCTAATACAATAACTGTTAATTCAGTTAGAAATGTCTAGGTGATAGCATAATTGTCCAGAACTATAACCTTTATAATTGGCATGAGAGTATGATGGATTCCTAGTTCTGTAAATGGTCCAGCCTCTTCATATGAAACCACCCCAGGCAGTGACTTACTGGACTTTAATATCCTTCAATTTCCACATCTGCTTTTACTTCTCTGCCAGAGCCCTGGAGTTGTTGACCTGCTATCTTGATTCAATCTGGTATTATTTTTAAATTTTTTCTAAGCTTTCTTTTTCTCATTTTGGAAAGGGCAAAGTTTCTGTCCCTGAATCATTGTGTAAAACACCGTTACATAGTTTCATAATTTTTTAATATAACTCTTTCAGACTTTTCTTTTTTTTTTTCTTTCAGACTTTTCAAATCTAATGGAAGTCGGATATGTATTACGTTCACATATTCAGTAGTGTTTTCAATGCTTTCCATTTAATGCCAGCCATAGATCTCATTAACATGCTGATGACTGACTCTGGCTTATAGCTGACTGGTTAGTCAGTGGAAACTTTACTGTTCAATTGTGCATCACTTTGGAATTTTTTTTTTCATCATTAGAACAATTCCACTCAGGATTCTAATGAACAAAATAAATAGGCCATGATAAAGAATGTGAGAAGACAGGTTTGGTTTTCTTCTACTAGCATTCATGAGATACAGGTATTTAAAAGTAAACATAGTAATGAAAATCATGTAAGCTTATAGAAAAGTGAAGTTTCAAAGGCGTAAAAAAAGTAGAATAGGAAGAAAAAATCAGAGTAACAGCTCAGGAATGATTTGAGACATACTGATGTCTATGGGCATGTCTTTGCTTATAGTTACTAGCATGGTTCAGAAGGATGAATGTGTGCTAGGAAACTAGCCAGACATCCCATGTTCCCATGAACTGCTGTGGAATGTTGCATGAATCCTGTACCTCCCTGGTCTTTACTTTCCTCATCTGTAAATTAAAGAAGCTGAACCAGATGCTCTCTGTCATCTTTTGATGACTTTGAGCATTGATTTTCCATTATATTTATTGAAAACTCTTTAGATTAACCTGCAAGTTTAGCCTTGCTAGATATTAAAATGCATTACAACACATCAGTGATAATTAAAATAGTATAGCAATGGTGCAAGAATAGAGGGTTAATGGAAAAGAATAGAAGAACAAGAAACAGACTTAGAGGGATATGTGATTAAGGTGTTATTTTTGTTTATTGAGATAGGTTGGACAGTAAATTGTGTTGGAACACCACCTAACCATTTATAGAGGTATAAAGCTGTATTCTTACACTCTGACATAAAAATTGAATTATAAATGGACTACAGTTTTAAACATAAAAAGGAAAGAGAAGGGAAGGAAGAAATAGAGAATAATGGTAAGAAAACTTAAAAAAAAATACTCGTAGTAAGATGACCTCTGTACATATCCCATTAATTCAGTGGCTGTAAGGGAAAACATGGATGTATCTTATATATACAAATTAAATACTTCACAAAGTTGAAGATGCCATAAACAAAAGACAAACAATAAACTGGGAAAGCTTTTGCAAAGCATGTGATAATTTATTTTATACAAAGAGTTCTCAGAAATCAATACCAAAAGATGAACAACCCAAGAAAAAATGATCAAATGATAGCAGCAGTTTCAGAAAGAGCAAAATAAAAAAAAATTTGTCAAGTTGCTCACCCTTGCTCATATAGAGTAACATCAATATTGAAAAAAATGAAATATTTAATAGAACCCAGTGTTGGAAGAAATAGTTATTCTCATATACTTTTGATGGTAGCCTTTTCTTTTTTTGAAGGACAGTTTAGTAATAGCTATCAAAATCTCAAATGCAATTACTTTCCGATCCAGCATTCCATTTCAAGCTGTTTTTCTTACAGTCCAACTTGCCAGACTATGTATATACATGATTCTATTTGTGATATTAAATTTATAATTTTTTTAACTTTTTAAATCTGTAGAATAACATTTTGAATATAACACTAGGAACTATTTAGCTTGTCTTTCTGGAGAAAAGGGAGAGAAAGAGGACTTCCTTTTTTAAGTTTATATCATTTTATACTTCTATCTGAAATGGTATCTTTGCCATGATTGGATAAATATTAACAATTTTATTTTTTATTTTTTCTTAAGATTTATTTATTTATTTGACAGAGGGAGACACAGCGAGAGAGGGAACACAAGCAGGGAGAGTGGGAGAGGGAGAAGCAGGCTTCCCACTGAGCAGGAAGCCCCATATGGGGCTCAATCCCAGGACCCCAGGGTCATGACCAGAGCCAAAGCCCGATGCTTAAGAACTGAGCCACCCACGTGCCCCATTAACAGTTTTGAATAATGTTACAATTTCACAGGAAATGGCAGTTTCCTAAAGTACCTTTTTGAAGAAGTTGTGGAAGAAGTGATGGTGAGGATAAAATATACTTAAGGAAAACTCAAGTTCATCTTCTGTCTTAAATTGAAAATAGTAGTTAAAAATATAGTAGTATAAATCTTTTGGAAAAAAATAATACAAGCTCATGCAACAAAAATGACAGTCTCTAGAGTTTCTGCAAATTGTATGCTTCGCTTACTGTACCAACACCCTAAAGGTTTCTTCTGTATAAGATAAAATGAGATTGATATCGTATATTCTTTCATGCAGAACTCAGTGCTTTTTATTTTATGAATTTCTTCACACACAAAGTGCTTTAAGATATGTTGGTTATTTTAACAGTGGCATGATAAACAGTATCATTTACACAAACCCTGAGCTATTCAGAAAGTAGATTCCTTATTAACATGCTTGCCAACTCCATGTAAAAACTACCACTATACTTGTAACTATAGTTTTACTTGTTGCTTGGTAATTGAAAATCTTCTTTATTTATAGGCTTCCTAAAAGTAAGAATTTATGAGACTTTTTGTTTTTGTTTTTGTTTTAATAGAGGAAAACGTTTTCTAAGATCACGACACCTCATGGTCAAAAAAAATTAATAATAATAGACAGGTTTGTGGCTCACTTTTTTCTTCTATACCTTCCACCCACAGCTGAATAAAGGCCACAGCAGATGTGGTATGCACAGTATGGTTTGAGGTACTATAACAGTAACAAGGAAAGAATCTGTGTATCTCTCTCCAGTTGGTTTTAGGAACCATAGATTTAGGAAGTAAATTATGAACATTGAACTCTTAGCTATTATGTGATTTTTCTGTTATCTAATATAGAATTTATTTTTGTCTTTTTGAGAGGTATTCTTTAATTTTTAAAATATACAAATTTATAAAATGACTAAAAATTTAGAGGACACTGTTTTAAGTTATAGACTTCAAAACCATAGATTAAATATTTCAAAACCAGAAAAAATTAAGTCAGAAACCACATAAAAGGACTACAATTAGATAAATATGCTTTTATAGCATTCTAGAAGTTTGAACCCCAGTTTTCTTCAGATTATGTTTTTAGCCCATTGATTCAACCTGACAGATCTCTGTGATTTCACCAACTCATGATCCACTTCTTTTATATTTGGCTCTTCAAACTTGGCTCTTTTTATCAGTATACCTACATTCCATCTTGTGTGATTCCACATACATTACTTTTGAAAGTATACACAAGGGACGCCTGGGTGGCTCAGTCGGTTAAGCATCTGCCTTCAACTCAGGTCATGATCCCAGTGTCCTAGGATCAAGTCCCATATTGGGCTTCCCACTCAGTGGGGAGCCTGCTTCTCTCTCCCGCTGCCTGCCGCTCCCCCTGCTTGTGCTCTCTCTCTGACAAATAAAATTTAAAAAAAAGCATATGTGAGACAGCTAATTCAGATTAGGTCTTAAAATTTTATCTATAAACAATCCAAACTTTTGAAAAATGCTTTAAGAGTCTGAGTACCATTAAAGTAAAATTGTCCCGTTGCTTTTCATATTTAGAGCATACCTTTTTTGTAATATGTATGTATCTGTGTGTGTTTGTTGGTCTTGTGTGGGGCTTCTCGATTATTTTTGTACTTGCATTTTTAAATAAAAATTAATTAAAATGTAGATTTTTAATTAGAATTTTTCTCCTAGGGAACATAATGCATAATGGAAAATAGTTCTGAATATCTGGTACATGGTGTAAAATATTCTTCTTAAACTTAAAATAAATATTTTTTTTTCTGAAGTGATTGTACTCAAAAAAATGGAAATAACTGGAATTTAATACCAGCTGCTGTGCTATATCCTCTTAATTGGCAAAGTAGAGAAAGAAAATAGGCATATTAACCGCAAAAATAGGACAATTCAGCAAACCTGAAACCATGACTAATGTATGGAGGATGAAATAAAACTATAGCTTTAGATTAGACTAACTTCTTTTTATTACCATAATATCCATGTACATAAAATGTGCTTAGATAACTAATAAAAGTATTTATCTGCAGATGAAGCATATTAGTAGTAGAAATCATAAAGTAGTATTTAAAGTTATCTTAATTAAAAGTATGTACTGTAATTATTCTAAGAGTTGAAAATAGGTGGTAGTTAATATTCTCACTTATTTTTTGAATGAGGAAAGGTATCATCAGAGAAGAATATGCCTGTCACCCTAGTTTATGCCTCAAAACAACCTAGGAGCAGTGGTTAATAAAGTTACACATTTCATAAAGATAATACTGTTCAGGATAGTATTGATATGTCTTTATATAACGCAAATAATTTCAACCTAGAAAAGAGTGATGACTCTTGATTCTATTTGCTGGTTTATTTTGTTGTGTTCTGTATTGTTTTTGAAAAGCAATGTTCTTTGCTACTGCTAGAACAATACATTCCCTGCCCTGTTCCTCCATCCTTGCACTCACTTAACACTGAATTTGGGATAGTAGTGAGAGGACAGGCAAATAAGTCATCAGTGACTGAACATAATTCCCCAAGAATAAAAAGAAACTAAAATAATTTCAGAACATGAAGATTGATATTGACTTGGTTCTTTGTAATTTTTCCAAAATCAAAGATATAATTGTATAGCACAAAATCTACTGGGAAGCCTATATTCGTTTACTTTTTTAAATGAAGCATTAAAAAAAAGTAACAAATGGCATAGGATACACCAAGCCATTGTCTTCTCACTGGACTAATATAGAGCTATGAGTTTACACATGAGAAGAGATACAGAGAATCCAACAAAAGTTATGAAGATAACAAACATGAATAAAGATGGGAAAGGACAAAGTGAGGGCAAAGTCGAAGAAAATGTAATTGTAGAAGAGAAAGCACAGGGACAATTTAATAATGCCCTTCAAGTCTCTCAGAGGCTATTCAATAGACCTGCTGACCAGCTGTTCCTAATCTTCCTTGAAACCGTAAGTTGGAAGGGGTCAGAATTGTAATTTAACAAATTTAGAACAAGGAAGAGATGAGGGCAGCAGAGAGGGAACAAGAGGATGGTCCCAAAGAATGTCTCAAATGCTATATAGCACCTCGAAGTCTGCGCTAATGTTAATGTTTTGTTCATAAGGTAAAGTCATTAGTACAAACCAATGATTTTTCCTCTCATTTTTTATTCTCCTCCTTTAAAAATATTAAAAATAAGTAAAACAAAAACTCACAAGGTTGTTATAGGCATCTCTATTATAGAGACAACTTCAGAGCAAGGCAGTAATGTATAAATGGGTCAAGAGGAGTTGGCACAAGACCTGGGCCCTAGAGAGCAGGTCCCATTGGAAAGCCCAGTGTCGGGACAGCAGTTGATGGAAAAACAAGTGAGCAGAGATCCAGAGGCCACGGGTCAGAGGAGATACAGCTCTAGGGATCAGGAGAATTTGAAAGAGTAGAGCAAGAATAGTGGCCCAAGAATCAAGCCAATAGTCCATGACCAACCACTGTCCCAGAGGCCCATGGAGCAAATCCTGAAGCAGGAGGGATGCAGTGGCCAGTTTTAGCTGATTCATGAGGCTTTCACTCTGGTGGCAGCAAGGCATAAGTAAGCCAGGCTTGGATAGCTGCCATGGATGAAATTAAAGCCTGTTGATGAGATGGAATATGGGAGGAGCAGACAGTTGTCTGGCAAAAGCACCTTCTTGACATAAAGTAATAATGAGTTTCTTAGCCCTTTGGGATCTGTTGCTTGTGGTTTTGATATATGAGATGTTGATATGGTGCTTTTAATTTATTATTAATACTTTATTTTAATTTGTGGCTTGTAAATAGTGCCTTTTCTGTGACCACTTAAGTCATGAAACTGATCTTTATAAATAATTTACTATAGAAATTATAAGTGATTTCTAGAGGGGATTGCCTGCTGAGGTTTGGTAATTGACCTGACATAGGCAGTTTCTTTATCTGTCAGTCTGCTAAACTGTGAGCGTTGTTTAATTATTATGAAGATGTCTATGTGACTAGACTTTCATTTTCTGACAGATACAGAAAAACATTTGGTAATTTTTTTCCTGTATTTACAATGCAATTCATACTTGAAAGCTATGATATATTGCATTTTTTCATTGATATTGTAGCCCAAAGGAGACACTTATGTCAAAAATACTCTTCTGGATAAATCATAATCAAATTTGAGGTGATCTTCTTTATAGGCATATGTGAAGATGAGGTATTTTATCCAAGTTTGTTTATAAGTTCAGCAATTATTTTTAATTAATTAAAATCTCACTTTCAAATTGATCATATCCATAACATTAAGACTCTCTAACCCATACAACTTCCTATATGTCTACAATTTGGGCTGTGTATATTTCTGTAATGAAGTGTACATCACATTTTGTGTCACCTAAATAAATAACATTTATTATTTGAAATGATGTAGAGCAGTAGTTCTCAAAGAAAAATCCTTAAGCCAGCAGTGTCAATCTGTCCCTAGAACTTCTTAGAAATACAAAATTTAAGCTCCACCCCAGACCTACAAATTCAGAAATTTGGAGGATGGGGCCCAGCCATCTTCATTTTAAGAAGTCCTCCAGGAGAATCTAATGCATGCTCAAGTTTGAGAAGCACTGATGAAGTGGATCAATTAGTTGCTTCATTTATGTGACTTATGTGATTAATTAATTTATTTGATTAATGTAAATTAATCTAATCTCTGTGGCTTGGTAGCTACTATGAAGGATACTCAAGGGGTTATTCATAAGTCCCTCTTCAAGAAGCATATAATCTGAGACGTTAACTTAAAGTTGAAGAGGTCAGTAATATTGTAAGGGTCTAACATATGTCACTGTGGTATATGATAAATTACCAAATTTATAAAGATGGTATAATTCTGTCATTACACTGTCATGATTAAGGGTTAGGCTCAAGAGTCAAATTTCTTGTTTTCAAATCCCAACTTTGTACTAATTGGTGCCTACCTCAGAGGATTAGAGGCTGAAGGAGTTAGAATAGTGCCTGACACATGCTGAAGGCTTTGTAAATGTTAACTACTGTTATTTTTGTATCATAAACAATGAGTTCCATGGGAATTTAAAGACTTTTTTTTTCCTGAAGGAATTGGGATGATTACAGAAAAGAGGTAGTTTTATCTGAGCTTTGAAGTATGAGGCTGTGTTGTGTTGGTGGAAGAGTGGCAAAGGGTGTTGTTTTCTGGTCCTTTGCAATTCCTGTTCTGTCTGCCTAGAAGGCAGTTCTTTGTTCCACTCCATCCTCATCCCTGCTTATTCTCCAGAGCTCAACTATGCTCCTGGAACTCTTCCTCTGTGAGTTTATCACCTTCCTCCGGCCAGTCCAGAGGAGTGCGATGCCCTCAGGGCTCAGACCACCAGGCACACATCTGCAGCTAAACAGGTTGGGTTTATTACTCCTTGCAGCAAGGGGTGCCATTTATTTTTCAATGGAACCATGTGGCATTTCAGTAAGAGGGTGTTAGAAAGAACCTCTTATAGGATTTGGCTTTGGTTGGGTGATTTGAGAGAGGGTCTGAAAAATCAGGCTTTTCTCTGTTGTCAGAAAGTGGGAACAGTTTTATGATTGAGTATCTCAATAAATCTAATCTAGAGGGAGGGCAGACTAGAGTGAGGATAAAGCTTCAATTGGTAAAGAAGCAGTGGTCACTCATTTAGTTGAGAGAAAATGAAGTTTGTCATTTTGTGGGTAGTACAGTGACCTCATTTTTGTCTGTGCTTACAAAAAGTTATGAAGTGGCCTTGTTTGGCCTCACCTTATCATGGTCTTGGACTGAGCTTGTCCGAAGTTGATATTCTATGGGATTATTTATGTTTTATAGGAGAATAAGGAGAACAAGGATTCCCTGTAAGTACCAAGCCACCTTCTGGATGTCAGGAGTTTGTTTTTTCCTTTCTTAGAAGTTACACATTCCATCCTTCCAAAGCTCTTTTCAGTGTCTCTATTAAATCACATATCACATCACATTTTAAGCAAGCCAATGCCTAGTATGTTATATTCAGTAAAGATTTGATAAATGAATGAAAAGATGAGTCGTTGAAACCATTGATCGGTGACTTTTATGATGTGTACTTCTTTTCCAATCTTCATTAAAAGCCATTAATCATAAGACTTTGAAGAAATAAGAAATATCTCTTTATAAGAAAAATGTTAGTGAACCATGGTGTTGGAACTTAGAAAGAAATACAGTTGAAAAGTGAGGTCAGTCTAGCAATTATCAATTACAGTTTTGTCAAATGAATTAGTCACCTTTGCTCATATTTTATAGAAAAGGAAGTAACCACCAGTAGACTCACCACCAATTAATGCTATTTTGACAATGTGAAATTCAGAAGCAATATAAAGAAAAAAACATAAATGTGCAAATATATAACCATCATGTATATGTGAGATGTATGTTTCCCATTTAGAACATAATTTACTAGTAAGTGTTTACTGAAATAATTGTTCTTTTCTTCTCCCTGGGTCTATGCCAGGTCCTCAATTTCTGTCATTCATTCTAATGTTTTCACTTATCACACCTTCTTTCAAAATGTGTTGTGAGAGAGTGAGAAAGAGAGGGAGAGGTGAAACATACCTCACACACTTAGAAAACTGCTATATATGTGTGTGTATTTCTTTCTAAGTGTGTATATACACACACATATATGGTATATATTTAGTATAGATCATGTGGTAGAAGATTGAGGGAGATATATCTATATCTATCTATATCCTTGAGTATTTGTAACTTTTCTTCTTTTTATTAAGGTTTAATTAACATGCAACATTCTAGTAGTTTCAGGTGTGCAACATACTGATTTAATATTTGTATATATTACTAAAGGTTCACCACAATAAGTCTAGTTAATACCCATCACCATACATAGTCAAGTAATTTTTTTTCTTGTGATGAGAACTCTTAAGTTTTACTCTCGTAGCCATTCAGTAGCCTTCCTAATGAAAAAATATTTTGTGTGATTTTAAGACCCATTTATGTATTATTATTAAAGCAAGGTCTGTTATTCTGATCTACTTTCTCATGTTATTTAAAGGTAGAAATGGAAAGTTATCCATTCAAGTTTCAAGTGCATTTTGCATATATGGTTATAATAAATCTGTCATTGTATGCTCATAGTATGGTAGCAATAAGTTTTAAGTGTTTGTTTTTACTTTTTATACTATTAAAAAATCAATGATATTAAAATGTTCTGTGACAAATCAGCTAAAAGACAAGAGATCATAGAATTTTATTGCAGGAACAGACTTTAGAGTCTATCTAGTTTGATACTTTCATTTTACAGACTTGGGATGTGACATCCAAAGATATTAAATGTCTTGCCCGAGGTTATATGGCTCTTTGGCAGAGCTGAGACTACAGTCATCTTTCCTGACTCAGGCCACACCGCTCTGTGCTACTTCCTATCTCTAAACTATATATGATTACACCAGAATCATTTTTCATAAAAGTGGCCCTACACACAATTACTGAGGAAGTAAAGCTTGTTTTGAGATCCAGTCCGTCAGACTAACCTTTGGCTACCTTCCTGTGATTCCCCTTTAGACTCTTAACAGAGCCCTGTGGTAATGGTTGTCTTTTCTTCACATCTCATAACCTTGTTCTCATGTAAAATGACTGGGTAGGAAAGAAACTAGTCATTGTTAGTTTACCAGCCCGTTAACATATTAATTCTCTCAGATAAGATCTTTGTCTGTTCAGGCTTCTGTAACAGAATACCATAGACGAGGTGGCTTAAAAACAATAGACTTTTATTTCTCACAGTTCTGGAGACTGAAAAGTCCAGTATCAAGGCACCAGCCAATTTGTGTTTGGTGAGAGCCTGCTTCCTGGTACAACGACTGCTGTCTTCTTGCTGTGTCAGAAAAAGCAAGGGAGCTTTTGAGGTTTCATTTATGGGGACACTAATCCCGTTCATAAGAGCTTCGTGATTTAATCACTTATCAAAGGCCCAACCTTTTAACACCATCATATTGGGGGCTGAGGATTTTAACATATGAATTGGGGGGTGGGAGACATAAACATTCAGTCTATAGCAGATAGCACACTGGCTTAATACAGCTAAATTAATATTTAAGATTGTTGCTAATGGGGTGTTTTATATAAGATAAATGAATAAGAAAATTAATATTTTTAGAAAAGTATTTTTTGTGTGATTTGTTCCAGGGACTTTCTACTTACAAGGCTAGCCTTTTCCTTTTTTTTTCTTTTTTTTCTTTTTTCTTTTTTTTAAAGATTTTATTTATTTATTTCACAGAGGGAGAGAGATCACAAGGAGGCAGAGAGGCAGGCAGAGAGAGAGAGAGGGGGAGAAGCAGGCTCCCCGCTGAGCAGGGAGCCCGATGCGGGCCTCGATCCCAGGACCCTGAGATCATGACCTGAGCTGAAAGCAGAGGCTTTAACCTACTGAGCCACCCAGGTGCCCCCTTTTTTTTTCTTTTGTTACAGTTTTTAATTTTAATTCCAGTAGAGTTAACATACAGTATTATATTAGTTTTAGTTTTATACTAATTTAAGCAATATATATTATATCATATCCATAAATGTCAACAAACCTAGAGCCTTCTACATGGACACTGAAGATGTGGCTGGAATTTCCCATTTCCCAAAGTAAATCAAACTGCATACTTTTCATTTTTTCAACAACTCTTTATTGGGTACTTTGTGTGTGGGACTTTTGAGAAGCTGAATATATAGCAGTGAACTAAATGGACAAAGTCCCACTTAAAAGTGTTTTAGGAACTATAGGAATGATTCATAACATTTTTCAAATAAAATATTCTATCCCAAAGAAACTATGGGAGAAATCAGATCAGTGACTGAAGAGAGTCATATTGAAGAATTTAGTTATTTCTCTCTATAACCAGAGCCCAGAATCTGGTACTTGGTAATTATATCAAACACCAATTTATATGCATTACCCTTTTGATAATAGAAATTTACAATGATAGAAATAACTCTCAAGTCATACTTTTCCTCCTTGCTTATTATTTTAAGCTTTGGGATAGTAGCTGGTATGAGAAAGAGTCCCAGTTTTTTCTTGATCAACAGTTGAAGCCCCTCTAAAACTGTTTTTAACTCAGTTTTTATTTTCCCCTTTTTTGCTGACCCCTTGTAGGTTAAAAGGCATATTGTGGATCCAAATGCTGTACTCTTTATTTTTCACTGTTAATCACTGTCTTATTCTTCTTTCTCTTGGAAGCATGTATGGCTTTTATAAGTAACTCAAGGGGGATAGAAGTAAGACAAAAAGGCCTTGGCTTTGAAGATAGATACCATGTCAGAAATAGCCAGTAGAGACATTCTTGAAGAAAACTATGGATAAACTAGACTATACGGCATAAACTATAAATTACTTTTCCACTTTTTTACTTTTCATATGTTTAATGCTAATCTAGGGTTCAAGTTTATGTTTGGCTTTAAAAATCATAGTCATATTCTCCCTACAAAGCCTTGACTCAGACTTGTAACACAACTTACAAGAAGTAGGAATAACTCACTCCTATTTTTCTTGAGTCACATGGACTAGGAAAATTAGCATCCACTGCCAAGGCTTTTAAACAGAGGCTTGTTTTTAGTGTAGGGTAGACAAAGAAGGAAAGAGAGGCATCAATCCATTGTCCCTTTTCTCCTACACAATCTTCAAAACCGATGTAGGGTCCTCTGAAAATCCAGGGTTCTTCTCTTCTGCTTTGATCTAGAATGGCCTAAAGGGGGTAGGAATGAATCCTCTCAGATTTTGACGTGGCCGTTAACAGTACGTAACTAACTCTCTTGTCCTTAAAGAAACCAAGGCATCACCTATATAAACACAGCTACAAATAACCATTATAACGTGGCTTGTGATTATGAAATGACTTTACCTGCTGCAATTGAATACATTTCATTGTTGGAAGTAGGTGCTTATTTTGTGCTGGCTGATCTCTCGTAAGACAGGGCCAGGGAACATTTATTATCAAGTTTATCTCTCTTAATATAGCACACAGAACACATTTTTGCACATTTTATAATTAACAGTTATTGATGAATGTAGGGTAAAGTTGGTCTTCTTCATATGGTACTTATATGAATAAACCTGACACTGGTTCTTTTTTCCCTATGTCCTAAGACAAGGTACTCCCATCAGTATTTATTTAATACCTCTCCAATGAGGCCACAATTGGTACAGATTTACCCAGCTCCTATTAAGCATAGATTCTTGTTTACTTCAGTAGTACAGATGCCCTTACATGTGATATAATTGTATCATAGATTGTGAATCAGCATTTTGTGACAGGACCTAGAATATTAGAATGGGAAACATGATAAGAAGAGTCAGGAGTGACAAGTCAAGAGGAAAATTATGACCCAGCCTGTAAAGTTTTAAGTTAAAAAAAAGGAAAAAAAAAAAGAAAACAGTAATTTGGATTTGACTTTTTTTTTTATCAAAGATAAAAAGACCCCAAGATCTCTTTCTTAATTTACTCGTGGTCTGGAAGCTAGTGGTTGACAGCTGCAGTTCAAGATTGGTATACAATTTAATGTTTATTCTCACCAAAAATAACAATAGACATAGACATCAAAGGGAGAAGAAACATCATATTGTACTTATATTTTCATCACTGGAGCAAAAATAGTATGTGCTAAGAAAGGACTAAGGAATCAAGAAAATAAAGAGTATATTATAACACAATTTTGAATTTTTCTAACTACATAGCAAATTGCTTGCCTAGTTTTGCTTCATGTGTGATATGACTTATTGCCACTGAGTGTTTGGCAGGAAGAATTAAATGTTTGCATTTTTATTGCACCATTAAATGTCCCTGCCATGAAATATATTGAGAGTAGGACAGCACACTTCATGGAGAAAAGAAATCATATTGCAGTGGGTGTATTATCCTTCATCCTCAAATGAGTCATGCAAAGCTGACCGCGTCTCATGCATTCATTTTTTAAGTTTATGACCAATTCAGCTTTCTTGTGGTTTTGTCCACAACAGCTTAGTGAAAATAGACAGCAATATATGGCTGCATGAAAGAACACTCATACTATTTAATGCTAACTTTTTTCATAGCAGCCACCCTGCATGTGAACCCTCAAATTGGTTACTTAACCTACTGATTAAATATTGACCATTTAAGTGCAAAAATAAATGTTTCTCCAAGTCTCTACTTTATTTCAGTATAATTTGATTTCCTCGTAGCTAATTTAGAGACTGAAAAACATTCCTAATATTGTTTGAGAGTGAAAAACAAAACAAACATTATGAAATAATTGGCTTATGGTTACTAATAAATCAAATATTTGCTAATTAAAATTAGTATTAAAAATTATTATGCATGCACAAAATTATTATGGCATGGATATTTTATTCAAGTAATCTTTTAAAAAGTATGTGCTAATTTATCTATTTTAAAACTAAAATGAAATTTCACTATAATACTATTAACTAGGAGTGGATTTAGGGTAAAGGAAATTCTGTCTATGGTTCCATCCATTAATCCTTGGCCACTGAAATAGGAAGGAAGGAAAATAGGGAGTGGGGAGCATGTATAGGAAAAGGAAAGGGAACAAAACTCAGTGATCAAGATAGCTCAGCCTATTTCTTTGTAATGTTTATTTTTATTTTATTTTAAAGATTTATTTATTTGTTTTGGGGGGGCAGAAGACGGGCAGAGGGAAAGGGAGAGAGAGTTTTCAGCAGACTCCACGCTGAGCCTGGAGCATGGCACAGAACTCAATCTTAAGACCCTGAGATCATGACCTGAGCTGAAATGAAGAGTAGGAATGCTTAACTGACAGAGCCACCCAGGCACTCCTATTTTTTTTTTTAAAGTTCATATTTATTCCAAAGCTTTACACCTCTTGATATTTTTCATGATAAGAGTTAGTTTTGGATCTTATAATTTATCAGTAATCGTTATAAGTAGGTGAGATTATATATTCTAGAAAATGAAATTATGTAACCATTATATCATTTGCATGTGAATGGTATTGGGTTGTATAAACATTCCATTTCAGTGCTGTGATAGCCCTGGTCCCCATCCACCATTCTATACTGGAAGGCCTGATAGTGTTTTGATTGGGGATGGTGACTATCATGGTGGTAAAATCATTGCAGGGTCTGTGACTTCCTTCTGATTCTTTCAATAAATTTTGCCTGCTGCCACAAAGATATTCTCATTTTTTTTTTTACCTGAGAGTCAATGTAAGTTTTAGATTTTGAATTCATAATCTTAGTGCAACATGCATTTCCATTTTTCTCTTAATTTTTCTTTTGATTAATAAACATCATTTCAGTGGCCTAATGCTTGAAAACAGAACAGGCTATGAATCAGAATAACAGCTCTACCAGAATGAAAGTGGTTATGGAAATCTCACCCCTCAGGTGACATTCTATACAAAGAGCAGCCAAGTGCCTCAAATTCTGTTGGGATATAATTATCTCATAATAACTATTTTCCCAACAGCACTGCATCACAATCAGGCCATAAAATGTGTTTTTGTGTCTCAGGAAAGAAGATAGAGTAAGCAATTTGGAATATTACAAACAGGCTCAGTTGAGCTGTTTAATTTGCATGGATTATCTTCATCCTATAAATGTCTCTTTGACCAATGAGATTTCTCAGTTGCCTTAGTCCAGAGAGCGTTATAATTTTATATGCACACATTTGCATAAATTGAGATTAAAAAGTTGTTCAAAATATAATAAAAGCAAAAGAACTATTAAAACATTAACTGCTGTAAATAATATATTTTTACAACTTCTGAGATGTTTTATTCTCCTGTATTTAGCATATATCTTACAGATATTTTACCAGCAAAGATATGCAAAATAAATCAGACTAGAACAACCCTATAATTATATCTGTATAAATGTTTTAAAGGATTGTATTATAATTAAACTGTGTGGTGGTAACTTTATTATGCTATTTCTAATGTGCAAACAAACTTTGTACAATTGTCATAGACTTGAGTTAAATCAAATATGTTCTATAATTTCCACATCTGTTTTAGAAGCCAGTGAAGTTCTGAACATAATTTTAGTCCATGTAACAAACATTTGTTAGTTCTTATATTTCACTGAGTTCCTGGGGTTATAAAGATGAATAAGACTTTGTTTTTTCCCTTACGAAGCTTGTGCTGCAGTGTCAGTGGCACTCAATTGTTATGCATCGGAAGAAACAGGTACTAGCACAGGGGGTAGAAAAGTCCAGGAAAGAAGTCCGTAGCCTAGCTTGGGAGTTGAGGGATCATTTCTTGAAGAAGATTGACATTTAAGACTTGATTTTTTTTTTTAAAGGATTTATTTACTTGAGAGAGAGAGAGAGAGAGAGAGCACAAGCAGGAGGGTCAGAGGGAGAGAATCTCAAGCAGACACCATGCTGAGCATGAAGCCCAAGGACCATGAGATCACCATCTGAGCTGAAACCAAGAGTCAGTCAGTTAACTGACTGCACCCCCCAGGCCCCCCTAAGGCTTGGATTTGAAGAATGAGCAAGCATTGTCTAAAAATGAACAATATTATTTAAAAAATAAATGAAGGATTGGACAAGCATGAAAGATACGTGATTTTTTTAAGGTTGGGTCCATGAAGGTGTAATTTATATATAACAAAGTCTATTCCTTTTAGGTGTTAGGTTCTAAAAATTTACAGTGGCAGGTAGTCATGTAACTCCTACTGCAGTCGAAATATAGAACATTTCTGGGGTGCCTGCCTGGGTGGCTCAGTAGGTTAGATGTCTGCTTTCAGCTCAGGTCGTGATCTCTGGGTCCTGGGATTGAGCCCTGCATCAGGCTTCCTGCTCAGCAGAGAGTCTGCTTCTGTCTCACTCCCTCTGCCCCTCTCCACTACTCATTCTCTCTTTCTCTCTCAAATAAATAAATAAATTCTTTAAAAAACAAGCAAAAAGACAAAATATAGAACATTTCTGTTACCAGGTAAATTTCCCTTTTACCCCTTTGTAGTTAGTCCCTTACCCCTACCTCAGTCCCTGGTAACCACTGATCTCTTTCTGTCCCTAAAATTTTGCCTTTTCTAGAGTATCATATCAATGTGGTAATACAGTTTATAGTCTCTTGGATCTGTCCTCTTTCACTCAATGTAATGCATTTGAGAGTCATCCATGTTGTTGCACGTATCTGTAGTTTATTCCTTTTTTGCTGCATAGTATTCCACTACATGGATTTACCCTGCTTGTCAATTCATTTTCTAGTTGATGGCTATTTGGATTACTTACAGTTTTTAAAAGATTATGAATAAAGCAGCTATAAACATTTATGTACAGACTTTTGTGTGGATATATGTCATCTTCATTTCTCTTGAATAAATATCTGAGTAAGACTCTTGGGTTGTATGTGGAATATTTGGATGCAGCTGGTAGAAGTATGAAACAGCATGAGTTACCCACAATTTGCCATTACTGTGTTAAGGTAAGAGAAGGAAGAAACAAAAAGAATGGGCAAAGATTAGATTGATCAGTACTTTTTACTTCATGCTAAGAAACTCAGATGGAGGGGTTTTAAGCAGTGATTTTCATTTTATTTGAAGTACCAGGGTGAAGCTTGAACTGGTTAGCAGAGGCACTGGAGTAAAGATGAGGTTAGAGAGAGTCAGTGAAAACATTTTACGATTTTATTATTTGTAGTACCTATTCCTGGCCCCTTTCCATTAGAAAATAAAAATGTGGTACATACTCAAGACTTCCTATGTCGCACTTCTAGGATACTGTGCAGTTGGGAAAACATGTTTACTGATAACACTATCTGAGGAATTAAATAGCCAACTCCCTAGGAACATGGTCTGAGCTAAGTAGATTTCACTATGCAGAACTAAGTAGGTGCTTTCTGAAGACTGCCAAGCATTGGCATTTTAATCCTCCTAACAACCCTATGAGGAAGGTGCCATTATAATCTGCATTTGTTAAAATGGGAAAGGCTTTGAGGTTTTGAAATCAAGCTGTGTTCATACCAGAGCTACCACTTACTACCATGATGATTATATTGCTGTGATAATCTGTGATAAATTGCTTGGCCTCTGTGAACTCAAATTCCTTGTCTGTAAAATGGGGATCATGGATCTACCTCATAGAACTATAGGAGGATTGAATGAAACAATGTAAAAATGTCCTTAGAGTAGTGCTCATTGTCAGCAAATGTTTCCTCCCTAGAGTTACCCTATACCTTTCTTTAGATATACACAATGAAGTGTTAATTGCTAAGTTGGAAATTAAGCTTGAATAATTAAAAATCAAAGAAATCAAGCATTCAAATTAATTCGAAAGATTGTTAATGAACTTATAACAATACTTTAAAAAATCCATTTAAAAACAACTTAAATGAGCTTTGCGCAGTGGCAGTATCGTAGCCAATGAGGTTTATCCGAGGCGTGATTATTGCTAATTAAAAACAACTTAAATGAGAACCAGTGTCCTTCTTCTGTTTTTTTTCTTCATCTGTTTTGATGAAAATTAAATGAGATAATTTACATGAAGGATGTGGATCAAAGACACATATTCTCCTTCATTTATGGATCTCCTTTCTCCTGGAAATAATTATAGTAAAATATTTTTTCGTTATAATCAGTAGTGGATCTGTAACACTTACTCTGGCAAAATCTTTAGTAAAGACAAGCTTGGGATATTTAAAGGACTACCGTGTATTAGGAAGAATAATCTTGTTTTATGCGCTTCCAAACACTAGAGTAGACCATTAAATAGATGTTGAGGGAGACAGTTTTGGGAGAAAGGTAAAACGGTCCTGTAATCATTAGTTGTCCAGTGGAAGAGACTGGTTTTCATTTTGCAGAATAGAACTGCCTGTCAGGAATGATTTAAAATAAGTTATTGCATTGCAAGAAGAGGTTAAACTAGATGTCCTAATGAAATCTTCTGTAATATAATCTATCATACTTGGCCTTTCCAGCTGTATGACTCAATGATTCTCTACTTTTACTTCTTCGGAGTTTATAAATACTTTAACATCATAATGCTTCATTTGAAAAACGTTCTGACCTTTCAAATATTTATTGCTTTCATATTGCTAAATTCTAGATTTCAAATAATGTTAATACTTAGGTTACCAAAACATTTTTTAGATGACTGAAGGGTTCATTGAATTCCATTTTGTTTTTAGAGACATCAATTCCTTCATGCCAGAATATATCTTGTTGTTCAATATGAGGTTATAAAAGCACTGTGTCTTTTCCTGTGGATATTAATTTATTTGGTATGCACGTCCTCATGTGAACTGTTTTTGGAACAAGACTGCATGGTTTTTGTGTGCTGCACTTGGTAGCTTTATTCATTCAGAGGGTCATGTTACTTCCTCACAAAGAGTGGGTGAGCCATTTTAAATATAATAGTTGTCCTTGTTCTCATCAGTAGGACTTCAACATGGATTCTGTTTTTAATTTTGATCATTGGGGGAAAATGTACTTGATATAGAATCAGTTATTTCTCACATACTGCCAAGTGGATTTTTTCCTTTGAAGTTATTCTTTATCAGTTCATCCCTTGTATTTCCACTGCTAATACTCTAATCCAGACCTTCTCCATTTCATGCCTCGGCTCTTACCTTTGCCTTGCCTACTGTAGTCTGTTCTAAAACTGCTACGGGATTAAGCTTCATGAAGTACCTATTTACAAAACACCATGTATTAAACTTTCAATGGCTCTTCATGACTCGTAGAGAAAAAAAAAAATTTTTAGGCTTGAATTTAAGCCATCTACAATATGATTGTGCCTGCCCAAAAACAATATCCTTTTAGTTACCAAATCTCAGCGACTTCTGTGCCAGACTCACTCCTAACAACTTATTTCCTTGTCTATCTCCATGATCCAACTATATAAATATTATCTGTGCTTCAGAAAGCAATTCAAGTTTCATTCAATTCAGGCCTCTTAAGATGAAAAAACAGACTTTGGATCTTTGAATGCAACACAGTGCTTTTTCCTCAAATTTCCTTCTTTATTGATTAATCTTGAGTAGGTATGTTGTCTAAGGTAACCTAACGAAGGATGTCTTGTCACCCTGATTTATTTTTCCCAATCATCTTTAGATTTGAATTTGATTTAATATTATCAATATTTTTCTAGATTAAGTATTTGTGGTCTTATATGCCATGAATATAGGCACTCAATGCATAATTTCCTAAAACAGTTTCTTATCCACCACAGAAGAATGTCATAAAATTTGTTCTATGTTAATTTTAGACATCACATTAGTTTTCCCAGCCTGCTAGTACCGTGTAACTTGGCATAATGCTGTAGCCTCATCACAGCCTGCCCCTTTAAGCAAGTGCCGGTCCTGAGGGGACAAAGGGACAACTGTTTCCATAACTGCCTACCTAGGAGTTGAAAATAGGGCAAGCCTACACATACAGTGTTTTTGTTGTCCTTTTCTGTCAAAGCATCCTGGGCAGAGATTCTGTGAGGAGAAAGTGAAGGATGACATGACATATGTGACATGGTTCAGGATCCATTTAATCCAGCGAATTAATAATTCAGTGTGACAAGCAGGAGTAACTCAGTGAAGTGGTCCTGGGCTTTCCTCTGGGAGGTAACCTAGAGAGTTAACTGTTCAGATGTGTATTATTTTTATATCGTGTACTCTGTGTGTGTGTGTGTGTGTGTGTGTGTTCATTGGTTAGAAGGCTTCCTTATGAAGAATATGTGTTTTAAGTAATGTAAGCATGACTTTCAGGAGAACTCATCTCACTGAGTTGCTATCTAAGTTCCACTTAGAGTAAGTATTTAATTTCAGAATAGTATGACATTTTAGTAAACTTACTTCATTTTGAAAGATTTTTCAAATCTTCTCTTCACCTCTTGCATGATGCTTGCTTTGTTCTTTTTCTTTTTTCCCTTTTGTTCCTGGTTTTCTCATTTCCTTTAAACTCTGCATAGCAGTGAGAAGATAATAAAATTTTAAAGATTGTTTATGTAGAGAACTTTGAAGTCTATGATGAAAGCTTTAGACTCAGTATCTCTTCATATTTTTTACTTTACCATTATCAATATGACCTCCCTCATCAACACTATTCATTATCATCAATTGCCAATTTCATTTCAGAAACCAGAAATGGTGTTAAGTCATTTAGTTCTTGCCTTAGGTCGCCGTTGATGTAAAGTGACAACAATGGCAACAGAAATGTACAGCTGTGCATTATCCACCATGAACTCTCCAATGTCCCTGGTTTCCTGCTGCATACCTGTCTCATAGGGGTGCTGTATTAAGTGAAATAACATAGCACAGGGCTTGGTAGATGGCAGGTGCTTCATAAATGTCACCTCTCCCTGAGCATAAATGGTGCAGTACTTTTTAAAAACCCACATTTCTCATAGAAAGTCATGCATAGAATTTATTTTCTAATTTAAAATAATAAGTCCCCGTCTATGAGAAGTTATAGAAATTATGCATGATTAAAAAGCAGCCATTTCGGGCGCCTGGGTGGCTCAGTGGGTTAAAGCCTCTGCTTTCGGCCCAGGTCATGATCTCAGGGTCCTGGGATCGAGGCCCGCGTCGGGCTCTCTGCTCCGCAGGGAGCCTGCTTCCCCCTCTCTCTCTCTGCCTGCCTCTCTGCCTCCTTGTGATCTCTCTCCCGCTGTGAAATAAATCATGATGTTAGGTATGTACTGTGGCTGTCTGTATTTAATGCTTAGGCTGACAAGTAGAATAAGGGGGAAATCACCTTTTTATTTTTAAGATTTTATTTACTTATTTGTTTATATTTTAGAGAGAGTGTGTGTAAGCAGGGGAGGGGCAGAGGGAGAAGGAGAGAGAGAGAATCCCAAGCAGACTCCACACTGAGCATGGAGCCCAACAAAGGAGCGGATCCCCCAACACCATGATCATGACCTGAGCTAAAATCAAGAGGACGATGCTCAAACAACTGAGCCACTCAGGTGCCCTGCGGGGAAATCACCTTTGTTCACTTTATACCCCCCCCAAAACCCCTATATGGCAAAGAAAATTTACAAAATTAATTCTGATTTCTTAGAATTTATATTTAACATGGGCAATCATTTTTACAAAACACCAATTTTTTATTAGAAAATGATAAGGTAATAGCTATGAGAACATTTAATGGAGATACTTAAGATCAAAAACTTCCAATAATTTATGGTGGACCCTTAGCTCCATAATCTTGCTGAGCTACCAGGTGTATCTACCAAGTCTTAATTTTTAAGACTGTATTTCTTTAAAATAAACTGATATGCTATTAAATTAATTGTAAGTGTTACAATAAAATCTGACATGTATCTTTGTCATCTCCTTAAAATCTAAAACAGCCATTCCACATGAATCTTCTAGGCTATGAGGAAATTTCTACCTGCATAGGCATATGGTACCCCTTTTTCTCCCAGGTCCCTCACACCACTCTCCAGACCTTACCATTCACTAAGGAACTTTCAGCTCCAGGATAACCTCAATTTTCATGTCTGCCATTCCCTTCCACCCAGGCAAAATTCAGATCTTTTCAGGTAAGCCTTGTTTCTCAAGTGACTCTTAGAAGAAAAGCAGTATCTACAATGAAATAATTCACACGACTATGTGCATGAATGTCTATTAATTCCTTTTCGTGACTGGAATTTTTCAGGCTTTTTATGGGAGGGTGCTTGTTAATACACACACACACAAAAACACACACACACTTCAATATGGTAAAATTTCATATAGTTTATTAGCATGAAATGACCTCTCTAGGCAGCATGGTGAAAGTTCTTTTGGGGTCATCTGAGCTTATTTATGCAGCTTTGAGTTTCAGCTCTGGAATCAGTTCTCTTTTATTATTCTTGCTGATCATAGCTTCTCTCCTCATTTGACTTGCCAACCAAGAGGTTCTTAAAAGCTCTGTCTTTTATTCTGTGACAGTTACCATGGGAGCAGCATCAAGGATGCTGGGTTTCTGAATGTGTGTGTGTGTGTGTGTGTGTGTGTGTGTGTGTGTTTGAGTTGGGGAGGATAAGAGATGCCACTGTTTATGTGTCTGGGTCATTAGGTAAATGAAGAGCTGACTTCACTGTAAAATCCATTTTAAATGAAATATTGTCATTTTCTTTCTGTCCAGTTACCAGCTTCTCCCCCTCATATATAATATCTTATAGTCATTGACTAAGCCTATCCGTGAGGTAGCCATCATGGCATGTCAGATGAGCCAGGTTCTGCTTGACTAAGGTAGTGACTTATGAAGGAAATGCACCCACCACCCCACTTTCCTTGCTGAACATGTCACCACCACACAGCGGATAGGACAGAAAAAGACGCAAATGTGGGTTCAGACCAGGTGCTATTAGTATGCTGGCTTAGCTTTGGAGTTTAATCTGTAACAAAAGGAACACCACTGAATTCTCCTTTATACCATCAATAATGGGAAGCCTGAGGTGGGGAGGATACAGAAGCAGGTGAAGGGAGACACTTTCTATAATACAAGGACTACTAATTTCTTCTTTTTTTTTTTTTAAGATTTTATTTATTAATTTGACACAGAGAAAGAGATCACAAATAGGCAGAGAGACAGGGAGAGGAGGAAGCAGTCCCCCTGCTGAGCAGAGAGCCCGATGCGGGCCTCCATCCCAGGATCATGACCTGAGCCGAAAGCAGAGGCTTTAACCCACTGAGCCACCCAGGCGCCCTACTAATTGCTTCTTTTTGTTTAACCCCATGTGAGTGCTGTGAAGAGAAAATAAGATTAAAAAAATAGTGTGCGTGTGATATTTATTAACCCCAAATCTCCGTTAATCTCAGCAGTCTTGAAAAGCATCCTCATTGAAAAATATGAAATTAGGGGCCAAATTATTTTGGAGTTAGAAGCGCTGCAACTGAAAATTTCAAGATTTCTACTATCTGAATAGCAATACAGATGACAGTATTGAGATTTTCCTATACTGAGCATGAGGAAAAATGTAAAATTATCTTGAATTAAGATTTGCCGATGTGAAGGCACTGAAATATAAAACATTTTAAAAACGAGCACTAAAAGCTTCAGATCTGTGTCTCATTCATTTGTCATTCTTTTTCCCTGAGGCATCTTAAAAGGTAAACACATGTCTTTACTTTTTATAACCAAATTTAAAATTTGCAGTGAAGAAAGAATATTGACAAAATGCAGAATGCCATCAATCAAGAACATAGGGGCCACTTTGTAACAATTCTTGGTATTAATTGAAAGTGATTTCATTATCTTTTTAAAAAGTACAAATTCTGTGAAGTAGAAGGAAAGCTAATGCCAAATATAATGTTTTCAGAAGCTAATGGGATCATTTAAGTGAGTTCTTGGCAGAAAAAGTATCTGTTCCATTAAACGATTAGATTGTTTTATATTCCTTTTACATTTGTTTCCTGTAAGAAAAAGCCTACCTTTATTTAGTTTTACTCGTGGTCTTTTTTTATGAAGTGAAAAATTCCAGTCTGTGAGAAAGCCACATTACCCATCTATGCTTTTTAACTGGAAGCATTGCTTTTGCCAAATCTAATAATAATAAATATTAAACATGATGTACCAAGGACAATTCTAAATATTATACAAATATTAACTCATTTAATACATTCGTTATAATAGCATTAGAAATAGTATTTAACAATAAAATGCTATCGGTGATATTCTTTGTTCTTTTACTTATGTTTCTCCATGAACACAGACCTCATCTTTTTTTTTTTATCAAGAATGTCTGAAAAAAAAAAAGCCTCTGGAAAAATATCTAAAAAGTACTGTTAGTTATGTAACTTTTACATGTTAGATATGCAGGATGGAATAGCATAGGTGATGGCCCCCATACCTTGTACATATGTATGTGCTTTAAATTTGACTTTATGATTGTTAATCTCATCAGTTTTTATACACTTACACTTTATATAAAGATGTTATATCAAAAAGGCTTTATATTGACAAGCAGCATGCAAGGAAAGGTGTTCAGTGAAATGAATATTTTGAATCCATATATTTCACAGGATAGTACCTTGCAACACAGAATGATGAAACCCAGATGCTTTTCAACTCATTTATGTTTATTGTAATAGGAGGGGAAGGGAAAAAACTCACTATGTGTGAGACATAATATTAACCATTTTACATGTACCACTTTCATTAATTCTCACCACCGTCCTATATAGAAAGTGTTTTAATTATTTCCATTTTACAGAGAAAGGAATTGAGGTTTAGATTCAATAACCAGTAAATGTTACGGGGTGGCTCAGTCGTTAAGCATCTGCCTTCGGCTCTGGTCATGATCCCAGGGTCCTGGGATGGAGCCCCGCATCGCTTCGGGCTCCCAGCTCAGCGGGTTCTCCCTCTCCCGCTCCCCCTGCTTGTGTTCGCCCTCTCTGTGTGTCTCTGTCAAATAAATAAATAAAATCGTAAAACAAAAAAAAAACAAAACAGTGAACGTTACCTAGCTAGGGAGTATTAGAATTAGTCTCCAAACTGAAGGCATTAATCCCCAGAACCTTCAGGCTTATTCTCAGAACTATGTGATGTATGTGTAGTCACCACATGTTTGTTGAGTCCCTTTGGCTAACCTGGGGGAATAAAGCCACCAGTGAGAGATGTTATTATGGGTCTTCACAGTGTAATGTGTGAAACATTATAATAAGGTCATGTACAAAAGTAACATAGAATCTCAGAGGAATGACGGATTATCTCAGGCTCAAGATGTGTATTTAAGCTTCATGCTCAACTTTGGAAACTTCTTCAGTATTGTCCCTCCTCCTTCCCCATGCATGTTAGTACAGTATTCTTTTTCTTAAATTACTTGCAGATTCTAGTTCTAGTCTCTGCCAAAAGTTATGAACCATTTCAGTCATAAGACCAAAAAAGAAAATATTTTTTCAAATCAGAAACCTAATATTCATGCATGTTGTTCATAGCAAAGCTGGTGGAAATCATAATTATGCTGTCATGTTCATGGAAGAAAATTTATCATATTAGGAGAGTAGAGATAACCATCATAATAATAAACAATAATAACTGCCATTTATTGACTGCTTTTCATGTGCCAAGTACTATTCTACCTGCTTTACACCCAAATTTCATTCTCAGTATACTCTATGAGATAGGCATTATTATCACCATTTTAGAGAGGAAATTGAGGGATAGAGAGAGCAATTTGCTCAAGATAGCATAGCTAGTTTCAATGTCACCTGGTTCAGATCAAGGTATAGATGACCTAAGCATACTCCTTTTGAGAATGATAATTATAATACCTTTTCCATAAAATTGGTTACAAGAATTAAATGAGCAGATATTTGTAAAGCTCTTACAACAATGTACCATAGAGAAAATGCTCAGGAAAAAAATAGTAGTAGTAATTTTATTATTATTATTATTATCATTCTCTTCCAGAAGAACAAAAGATGGAAATAAATATGTGTTAGGGACTAAAGCATAGAATTTAAAGCATTTTTTGTCATAATCAGCACATTAACTAAAACTACATTCACTGAGAGTGATAGTGTTTTAAGTAATGTTATTCATCTTGCAGATTCTAAATTATTCTAAGAGAATATTTGGGCTTTCCATTCTTTATTTCATTTTCCTTGAAATCAGTGTCATTCTGATTTTAATCCTTTGCTCAGATCTAAAAATTAGTGACCAAAAAAGAGATCTGAACTTGACATTCAAAGTAAAAGAATAAACATTTTTTCCTAACATGTTTCCTAGTATCAAATTAAAATTTCAATATGTTGGGGAAAAAAGCTGATCATAAACTATCTAATACAACCTGGCCCCACATCATTTTATTTGTTAATTACCAATGATGTTTGGAAATTAATGATTCACTATAAATATTAGATTGTTTTATATGCCTGCCATTGTTTATTTGTTGGTGAGAAGATTTACCAAGATGCAAACAAATTAATTACAATACCATTCTATTCGAGCATTTTTCCCTTGAATACAACAGTGGTCTTCCAGGGGGGAAAGAACACGCTTCCAAGGGAGCCGTGTGTTGGGGGTGAATTATTAATATATGTACATATATAAAAACGCACACATACTCAGAGACAGAAAGAAGCATGATTCTTTAAGAGCCTAACACAGAAATGTTATGTCCTTGGTTTAGGTGCTGTAGCAACCAAGTAAAACTATTTAAAATGGCAATGAAACTGCCCATCAAAAGATTCATTCATGTCCTACAATGAAAGGAGAAAGCATCGAACCAGAAATGAAATTATTGGAAGAACAATAAAATGGAGCTGGGGGTAACTTAGTACCATAGATTATTTTATGGATCTCTGCCTAGAGAATGTATTTAAAGTGTATTAAACTTCTTTATAAAACATTTACAGTTTGCCTTGGGTCTTAAGAGTTGGAACTGCAAGAATAGCTTTAATTGTACTGTTTTGCATACAAAAATACGATTTTCTTGCAAAGTGTGTTTAAATTCCCATGTTTCCTCTTACCATTTTGGTGGACTATTTAACTTTAATCACCCTTCACAATCTTCTGTGAAGAACCTTGGCAGAGCGAGAAAAAATATTTCTGAGGAAAGTGAATAAACCACAGAGAAATATTGATATTCTCCAGGAGAGAAACTCCAGAAAGGAATGAACATATAGGGGACAGAAGATAGTCCTCCATGACCATTTTGATAAAAAGAGGAAAAGGCTAGGCAGCAACAGGTGTGTGTGATTGCAAGATAATGAGCAGTATGTGTAGTAATTGGCAGAGTCACACCAGAGATGTTCCGGTTCAGAAAATAAAATGTATACATTTTAACAGGTGTATTTACTTTTTTAAGCTTGTGAAAAATATGCAAAGGGACTTCTGGGGTTATATGATGCGGTGAAGCTTTATAATTGAATTGCCTTCTCCCAAACTTAACCAAATTAGTCAAAAAATTTTTTTCTAAACAGCAGAGGTACTCTGTCAGAAATAAAGCAAAGGAAATGGCAATACTCTCAATCATAATATTTGAATAGTGGGAGTCAGGGAGACAGAGGATCCCAAAATCATGCAATGTCCGCACACTTCTCTACTCCATCCACCCACTCTATCAGCACCACTTCCTCCCTTGTCAAAGCAACATAGGGTCACAGTCCTTCACAAAGCTTAGGTACAACTTCCTCCCACCTACAGCTTAAAACCAATTTATATAGTGAGGAGGCACACTATGGAAAAACAGAAAAACTCAAAGTTAGGGAGAGGAGAGGCTCAAAGCCTCTCCTGCATCTACGCAATTCACCAAAGTCAGGAAGAACTACCTGTGTCAGCTTTTTGTTTTCCCCCCACAATTAATGGTAAATGAAAAGGATAAGTAAAATGTGCATAACCACTGAGAGAAATTACTTCCTGCAATTATTAGGGATTTAGTAGAATGGAAGAGAAAATAGAAAATAAATTAGACAAGCAAGCTCCTTTGCAAGAACAGGTGGTTCGTAAGAAGGGATGCAAAGAATCCTAGTTGTAATGTTTTCTCTCTATGAGACCAAAGTGTCTATGGCCCAAACCTGAAAGTTGTTGCTTCCTCTTTCCTACTAGACTGGCTACAGTTAAAAAGTTTTGTACTACCCAGTATTGATAAGGGGTTTGGGGAAACTAAAACTCTCATACCTTGTTGATGGGAGGGTAAGTGGATGCAAGCTTTTTGGAAAAGGACTTGGCTATGTTTATCAAAACTTAAAATGCACGTATTTCATGACCAAGTAATTTCACTCTTAAGAATGTACCTACAGTTGGCAAACTGTTTATGTATCGGAATTTTTGTTGAAGATTATATGACACAGCAAAATACTAAAAACAATTCTAATGATCTTCAGTGAGGGAATGACTCAATTATATGCATACAATGGAATGCTCTATAGTGACTAAAAATAATAAGAATAATAAAAATAATAGTGCTCTGGTGTGAAAATATCTCCAAGTTATATTACTAAGTGGAAAAAAATGCAGAATATTGTGTGTATTTTGGTAACTAAAATAAAAGAATATGTGTACATAAGCATTTTTCCAGAGTAATTCAAAAGAAAATATGATTGCTATTGTGAAGAAGTTCAAGGGTTGGATCTGGGGTAGTAAAACAACTTTTGCTTTCCATTTCATACATTCTGTTCTGTTTGAAAATGTACTGTGCACAAGTACTGTGTTTGTTTTTGTGTTCACTACTGCTGACCCAAAGTCAACATGCTCAAAAGAGAATCCATATACCTTTAACCTGGCTCTTTTCCTTGTTCCCTAATATTGGATAATAGCTCCAACCATTCTCATATGAAACCAGTCAGAAAACTTGAGTCATTAAAAAAAAATATGTGTACATACACACACATATATATTATGTATTTGTCAAATAAAAAAAAATACTTTCTAACTGCAGACACCTTGGAGGGAAAAAAGATACAGGGAAGATAGGAATATATCAATTGTCTCTAAATTTGCCATCCAGAAAAACTGCTGTTAAATGTTTGTCTATGTCTTAAACATAGAGATAGTAGATGAACAATAGTAGATAGATAGATAGGCATAGATATATTCATACACCACACAAATACACACACCTCTTATGTATCCAGATTTTTTTCCCACTTAACAAGATACCATGAATAAGACAATACATAATGTTTTATGTATTGTACAGTGACTTACCCAATCTCCCACTGTAAAACATTCAACTATTTTCCAGGTTTTTCAGTAGCAGACACAATGGTGTTGTGAACATCCTTAGAGTCACTTGTGGAGTTAATGAATGGCTTCCCAACTAAGCAGACTCACTGCATGGGAGCCCTGATGCCCTCCCCAGTGGAAGTAGTGAAGGATGGATGATGCTAATTGGAAGTCAATTGTTGAAGAGACAATGATACACTGTTATTTTGAAATAAGGGATATTTTTTTCTCAAGTTTTTATTTAAATTCCAGCTGGTTAACATAGAGTGCAATATTAGTTTCAGGTTTAGAATTCAGTGATTCGTCACTTCCTTACAACACCAGGTATTTGTGACAAAGGCACTCCTTAATCCCCAACACCTATTTTACCCACCCCCGTTCTCCTCCCCTCTGGTAACCATCAGTTTGTTCTCTAGAGTTAGAGTCTGTTTCTTGGTTTGCCTCTGGAAAGAGGATATTTAGTGCAAAGTTTTTCTATATAATTNGTTCTCCTCCCCTCTGGTAACCATCAGTTTGTTCTCTAGAGTTAGTCTGTTTCTTGGTTTGCCTCTGGAAAGAGGATATTTAGTGCAAAGTTTTTCTATATAATTTATCAAAAATGGGTGGTGCATCCCAAATAGGACCATAGGAGAAGACAGAAAAAAGTAGGATAAGGTCGGGCTTGACATTGAATGAAATGTGACTATAGTCCAAGTATAGTTGTAACATGGGTGATGCACTTTGAAGTGCTGGGACATTTCCCATGCAAAAATATCTACCCCATCCAATGCCAGACATTCACTCGTGAGATGACCATTCATTAAGTTATTGGTTTGTTGATACTTAGGTGACCATGTTAAGCTATTATTAGTCACTCAGGTCTTCACGTAAAAACAGTTCTCTAATTATACTATGACCAGCTGCATATATAGAGAGAGCATATGTTTAGCATTGGTTATTAATTTTAATATTAACTATTGAGTATTAATTATAAACAATTTATAGTAATTTTTAAATAAATAATTATTAATACTAACATGGATAATCTTGTTGCTAACTACATTAATAGTGTTTATACAGTGAATGTATACTTGTGTGTGTTTACATTTAATATCAGCTGATTTCATCACACTCACCTATCTTCTTTTTGTCGGCATTCATTTAAAAGGAGCATCTAAACATTTTGTGCCAACAGGAAAATTAAACAAAGTCAATGCACTTAATAAAACATGAAGTAAAAATTGAAAGAACTTTGTAAATTAGATTTCTAGGCAAAATGTGAAAACTGACTTATAGGTTTTTATATGGTTCAGGTTCTCATTCATCCTTGTCCTTCAGTTTGTCATTTATGCCCACAAAACTCAAGCAAAGAAAAATGTAAACTGCCTATTCAGTGAATCAAAAGAATTCAGCTCAGCAAATCCAGACAGACATCTATTATATTATTCTGTGTGAGATAGTAGGATCAACTATGAAAATATAAGGATGAATCTGACATTGTTTATGAAGTCAGGAAACAGACAGTAGAGGATATAAATATGAAATAAATAGTTTTGGTGTGATAAAATAATAGTACATACAGTGTGCTTTCCTAGAAATATGTAATACATGGAGTTATGTTTACAATAATATAAAGAAAGGAGTGATTAATTTTCTAGGAGGGGAGTGTGGGGTATTGGGGAACAGAGAACACAGGACGTGACAAAACTTGAAGAATGGCTAGTCCAGGAGTCTCCCTGTGGGATGTTGGGACAGAGAATCTAACAAACAAAGGTATAGAGGTGTGGGGTACTGTGGTGTTTGTAGATGACTATGAGCATTTTGGCGTTGCTGGATTGTAGAGTGTAAAGTAGAAAGTGGTAGGAGTAATAATTGGTATTCTTATTTCCTGGATAAAAGTAACATTGTGTATATATATATTTTTAAAGATTTTATTTATTTATTTGACAGAGAGAGAGAGATCACAAGTAGGCAGAGAGGCAGGCAGAGAGAGAGGAGGAAGCAGGCTCCCTGTCGAGCAGAGAGCCCGATGCGGGACTCGATCCCAGGACCCTGAGATCACGACCTGAGCCGAAGGTAGAGGCTTAACCCACTGAGCCACCCAGGCACCCGAAAAAATAACATATTTTGATACTTTCTCCCTTGCTCTAAGTTTTTACAAATCCTTTAAAAAGGTTTGCAACATNAAGGCAGAGGCTTAACCCACTGAGCCACCCAGGCACCCGAAAAAATAACATTATATTTTGATACTTTCTCCCTTGCTCTAAGTTTTTACAAATCCTTTAAAAAGGTTTGCAACATGTATTATGTTGCAATAACATTGTATTCAAAAATCTTTGTATCTGACTGCTTTCACTGTATTTAGCAAAGTAAGAAAGAAAGTTAATTTAAGATGTTGGTTGTAAATGGAATATTACTCAGCCATCAGAAAGGATCATACCCAACTTTTCTATCAATATGATCGGGTCTGGAGTGAAATAAGTGAAATAATGCTGAGTGAAGTAAGTCAAGCAGAGAAAGTCAATTATCACATGGTTTCACTTACTTGTGGAACATAAGGAATAAAATGGAGGACTCTAGGGGAAGGGAAGGAAAAGGGAATTGGGGTAAATCAGAGGGGGAGACGAACCATGAGAGACTGTGGACCCTGAGAAGCAAACTGAGGATTATGGAGGGGAGAGGGAGGGGNGGAATTGGGGTAAATCAGAGGGGGAGACAAACCATGAGAGACTGTGGACCCTGAGAAGCAAACTGAGGATTATGGAGGGGAGAGGGAGGGGGAATGGGTGAGCCTGGTGGTGGGTATTAAGGGGGGCACAGATTGCATGGAGCACTGGTGTGGTGCATAAACAATGAATCCTGGATCCCTGAAAAAAGAAAATAAAATAAAAAAAGATGTTGGTTGTAGATTCAGGAGATATTTTGTATGTGTATACATTTTACATTGGTGGCCACTTAAATATTTTTAAATTACCTATTGATTGGTGGGTTTGTTTTGTTTTGTTTGTTCTCTTCTTTTGCCTTATATTAGAATTGAAAAATACATAAGCATGGTACAGCAGAATATTCTGTACATTTTTTTCAGGAGTGAATGGTTAATTGTCAAGAGTTATCTTTGTGTTGCAATTACTGAACCCACTGATGATACTCTAGTAAAAACAAATGGCAAGAAGTTTTTTCTTTGTTATTGTCCATCTGTCTAATGAAGTGATTACAGAACTGACTTATTGGCATTTTGAACACTAGAGAGGAGAAGGCATTAAAAGCTGGGGTTAGAGGGTTAGGCAGGGATCAGACAAGGCATGAATTTGACTGCTCCTAAGTACAATGGGAAGCCCCTGGAGAGTTAGAAATGCAACAGAGAAGTGATCTACTATATGTTTTGAAAAAATCTTCCTATGATGTGGAACATTTTTAAGGAAATGCAAGTGAGAAGCAGAACTAACAATGATCTGTAGCCATAGTCGAAGAGAGATGATGGTTGCGTGAACTAGTGCATCATCACTGGAGATGATGAGAAATAGAGAAGTTAAATTTACTGATTTTTATCTATGGAGTTGAAGAAAAGAGACCAATTAAGAATCCTTTCTAGATTTGGGAAATTTTTATGTACCTGTACTGAAAAACAAAAATTAGGGTGAAAAGTTTGGGGTAAAGATTGTGTGGAGAATCAAGATTTCAGTTTTGGACATGTTATGTTTCAAGTATGTGTTAGACAGCCAAGTAAAGATGTTAAGTAAATGGCTGGATTTGTGAGTGTACAGTTCAGGGCAGGGGTGGGGGCAGGATGGGGGTGGTGCTCAGAGCTGGAAATACATCATGTTGGCAACAATCAGCTTCTAGATGATACCTAAAGACATGAATCTAGATGAAATCACAAGAGGACATACAAATAGTAAATTTTTTTTAGGAAAGTCAGTTACAACAGGAAGGAGGATCAGAGTAATGTGTATCATACATGAGTTCAGTTTTGTAGAAGAAAATGGATATTATGACCTACTGTGGCTTTTTAGTCATTACTTTTTTTTTTCCCCAGGTAAATTTTTCTTTGTTCATTTGAAACTTCCGATGAGTTTTTAAATTTATGTTAAATAATTCATGAGCTATCACCTAATATAGCATGTTTCAGTAATAGTATTATAGTAAATGGGTCCTAAGTAATAGGAAAGTTAATAACCCGTATTAACTCATAAACGTATTCTAAAACCTTATTAGTTACCTGCCTTATGTTGTGAAGGTAATAATAGCAAATAAAAATAAAAGCTCTGGGGCGCCTCAGTGGCTAAGTCGTTAAGCATCTGCCTGTGGCTCAGGTCATGATCCCAGGGTCCTGGGATCAAGCCCTATATCAGGCTCCCTGCTCAGTGGGAAGCCTGCTTCTCCCTGTCCCACTCCCCCTGCTTGTGTTCCCTCTTTCACTGTGTCTCTGTCAAAGAAGTCAATAAAATCTTTAAAAAAAAAATCTTAAAAAATATAAAAACCCTGATGAGAAGTTACATAACCAAATTTACACAGATACTTAGTGAAAAGTTAAACATAAATCTCAGGTCTTCTCACTTCTGATCCAGTGATCTTTCTACTACACCCTAAAGGCAGTGTCAGGTTGTGACCATTTTTGACCATCAACCATTTCCAGCCTAAGTAGATGAACAAAATCTCTTTTACAGTAACAAAAAAGCAAACTAGTTTTTAGACACTAGTTTGACCACTGAAAGGTAATAAACCTAATGTATATCATTCCTAGACTTTAATGTTTTATTGTTGCCAGCATTCTCTACTAATTGCATGTCTACTTAATAATTTCTCTTACATTCGCTAAAATGTAAGAAAGTGTTACTAGGGACTAAAATGTATTTACTATACTAGTGTTGCTATATCACCAAAAGCAAATTCACATCATTTTTAAAATTTTGTTTATTTTTCATCATGATAAGTGATGACTCCTTAACCCTCATCACCTATTTCAGCAATTCCCCCACCCATCACTGCTCTGGTAACCATCAGTGTGTTCTCTAGTTAAGAGTCTATGTTTTTATTTGTTTCTTTCTCTCTCTCTCTCTCCTTTACTCATTTGTTTTGTTCTTAAATTTCATGTATGCACGAAATCATTTGGTATTTGTTTTTCTCTGACTGACTTATTTTGCTTAGTATTATACTCTCTGGCTCTATCTCTGTTGTTGCAAATAGCGAAATTTCATTCTTTTTTAATGGCTGAATAAAATTTCATTATATATATACCAACCACATCTTGTTTATCCATTCATCTATCAGTGGACACTGGCGCTGCTTCCATATGTGATTATTGTAAATAATGCTACAATAAACATCGGGGTTCATGTATCCCTTTGAATATAGTGTTTTTATGTTTTGGAGATAAATACCCAGTAGTGCAATTGCTGGATCATAGCGTAGTGCTACTTATAATTTTTTGAGGAAACTTCATACTGTTTTCCACAGTGGCTACACCAATTTGCATCCTTGCCAACAGTGCACTAGGATTTCTTTTTCTCTCCATCCTTACCAACACTTGTTGTTTCTTGTGTTTTTTATTTTAGCCATTCAGACATGTATGAGGTAATACCTCATTGTACTTTTGATTTGCATTTCCCCGATGATGAGTGAGGCTGAGCATCTTTTCATGTGTCTGTGGTCATCTGTATGTCTTCTTTGAAGAAACATCTGTTCATGTCTTCAACCCACTTTTAATTAGATTATTTGTTTTTTGGGTGTTGAGTTGTATCAGTTTTTTATCTATTTTGGATACTAACTCTTTACTGGACATGTTGTTTGTAGATATCTTCTCCCATTCAGTAGGTTTTCTTTAGTTTTATTGATTGTTTACTTTGCTGTGCAGAAACTTTTTATTTTGATGTAGTCCCAATAGTTTATTTTCGCTTTTGTTTCCCTTGTCTCAGGAGACATATCTGGAAAAAGGTTGCTACATGGGATGTCTGGCTGGCTCAACTGGTTGAGATTTCAAATCTTGATCTTGGGATTGTGAGTTCAAGTCCCCTCATTGAGAGTAGAGTTTACTGAAACAAAAAATGTTGCTATGGCCTGATGCCAAAGAAATTTTTGCTTGTGCTCTCTTCAGGTATTTTTATGGTTTCTCACATTCAGGCCTTTACTCCATTTTCAGTTTATTTTTGTGTATGGTGGAAGAAAGTGGTCTAGTTTCATTCCTTTACACATCGCTGTCCAGTAGTTTTCCCAACACATTTGTTGAAGAGACTGCCTTTTTCTCATTGCATATTCTTTCTTCTTTTGTTGAAGATTAATTGACCATATAATTATGGATTTGTTTCTGGGCTTTCTATCCTGTTCTATTGATATATGTCTGGTTTTTGTGCCAGTATCGTACTGTTTTGATTACTACAGTTTTATAGTATAACTTAAAATCTGGGATTGTGGTACCTCCAGTTTTGTTTTCCTTTTTTGATTGTTCTGGCTATTTGGGGTCTTTTGTGATTCCATATGAATTTTAGGGTTATTTGTTCTGGTTCTGTGAAAAATGTCATTAGTATTTTGATAGAGATTGCATTAAACTTGTAGATTGCTTTGGGTAGTATGGACATTTTAACAATACTTGTGTTTCCAACCCGTGGGCATGGAATGTTTTGGCAGTCCAAAAATTCACACAATTTTAAAATCCTGGAGTTGATAAGAATATTTGAAGTAAAAGAGGGAATTAGTACTTAATATAGGGAATTAGTAAAAAGTGTGCTATGAATCCTTAGGTAATAAAAGCATTAACCAAAATAAACACTGAATTCTATATAAACTCAAAAATTAAAAAAAAAACCTCATGCACAGTTTGAAGATGCATGATTTGAACAGTTAAATGTTCGCTAAACATAGTCAAAAAAATTGAAGTCTTCAATTCTTCCCGTCTAAGTACTAACCCTGCTTAGCTTCCAAGATCAGACGAAATTGGGCACATTCAGGGTGGTTTGGCCATAGACTAAGTCTTCTATTCTTTCTATACAGATAGTACAGTATGGCATAATTTTCCAGAAGCATTTCATAGAATGCTATTATTAAAAAAAAAAGAGTGAGAGAGAGAGATTTTATGGGCAAATACACTTGGGGAACAATGAGTTAAGCAAACCCACACCTCTCAGAACTTAGAATATGCAGTTGTACATTGTTAATCTCTTAGGGTTAAACATATTGGCCAGCCTTCCCCAAATTTGTATGACTACAGACCCCAGCTTTTCCCACTTCTTTCAGAACCTCTGTTTATTAAGGGGACATACATGGAGAATGCTGCTCCAAAGAAAGGATGAAACTGAGGACCATAGAGGCAGACACCCTAAGCATAGTTAGAGAAATTTTATTGTCTGTGACCTTGAAAGTCATCACTTTTGTGTTTCTTATATTCACTTAAAACTCTCATAAACTTTCCAGGTTAGGAAAGGCAAGTGCTGTGTTAAAGGAACAAATCAAAATTGGCCCCAGGCAAATGATGAAGTAAGCAAAGTCTATTTTTGGCTTTTTACCTTCAGTATCATCACATTTTCTTTCTGCTATTGACAACTCACTTAGGTTGTCATCCTTCCTCACCACACTAGGATCCTGCTCTAAAACCCTTTCCCAGAGGGTGTTTAAACATGGACAGTTACACCTGCCTTCCACTCTTCTCCCTGACAAAGAGCCAATTTCTGCTAAGGATACACCACCTCTGGGAGCACTTTGATTGCATTGTCTTTTAGACTGAACGCTCTGTCTAGGGCCTTAACAAATGTATGTGCTTGTGGCAGTTTAGGCCTTGTAACACAAAGTAAGGATTTCTACTTTTGGGCAAAGGGCCCTCCTGGAAGGCTCTCAAACTTATCTCACTGGTCACCTTCTATTTTGCCTATTGTCAATACCAATACTGGAAACATATATATATATTATATATATACATAGTATATATATTTTACATATACATATATAATTTCTCAAGAAAAATAGACATAAATGAGCCTACAGAAGTAACTTTGCCTGTTGAAATTGAAAGGGCTGAGAGAGACTTGGGCTAGGTCTTGTCTTCGTTAACCAGATTGTTCTTTTTTTTTTTTTTTTAAGCCTTTACTTACTCATTTGTCAGAGAAAGAGAGAGCACGCACAAGCAGGGGGAGTGGCAGGCCGAAGGAGAGGGAGGAGCAGGCTCCTCGCCGAGCAGGGAGCCCAATTCAGGGCTCCATCGCAGGACCTTGGGATCATGACCTGAGCCAAAGGTAGATGCTTAACCGACTGAGCCACTTTAACACGCACTGTGACAGGGCCTCAGTATTCCCACTTGTTCAGTGGGGATAGTATTTTCACAGAACTGTGAAGATGGTAAAAGGAGACGTATTAACAGATATGGAAGTGTTTTGAACAGCTGAAGGGCAGCGTGATATTCTTTCAACAACTTTATTTTGCATATGAAGAAATTAGAACTGGCCTAAAGTCATTCAAAATGGTCTAGATAGTATGTGTTCCACAATGAGTCATATGTTAGAACTGAAATCGGTCTTAAGGGTCATTAAGTATAATAGAGGACACTCATGCCCCCCAAATTTAAACAGGATTACCTCAAAGTAAAGGTGAAACTGGAACCTAGTTCTCTAAATCTGGGACATTAACGTTTTCCTGCTATGCCAGGACACTGCTGGGGTGTGCTTAGTAGTCCTGAAATCGGCAGCTGCAAATGAGACTAAACTCAGGGTTGGGTCAGGAATCTTAGTTTCCTTGTCTTCAATCCAGGAACAAGAGTCGTTTCTATAGCCTAAGAATTAGTGATATGTTAGGTCCATAGCTTTGCAGAAAAACTAGGGAGTATGGTATAGAAAACTGGCTAAAATGTATTTGGTCACCACAGTAAAAGCGAAACTTCTTTCGTCTTCTATCTTTTCCAAATGCAGGAATGAATCCAAAGTCTTTGCATATCTCGCTTAGCTTTTTCATCTCTCCCCTGACTGCACTGCCAACGACATCTGCTTCTGCCCTGCCATCTATTTGCCCACAGCCTTTTAAAGAGCTTTCGAGACACTATTATATTCAGAGATTTCACTCCCTAAACCTTATTAAAACACACCTACATCCTACATTAAATATAATTTTGATGTAAAATGATTTATAAAGGATTTGCCTTTGCATAATTCATTTCATACAGGAATGATTTCTTGCATGACTTCTTAATAAACATGGACTCTTAGGCAATTTCTAGATTTGAATCCCAGACCAACATTTAGCAGCTCTGTGACTAAGAACAAGGGGTGTAATCTCTCTGTGCCTCAGATGCCTCAGTGGTAAACCAAGGATGATAAATGGACTACCAGAGAGGGTTAATGTGAACAGTAGCCATCTTATAAAGAGCTTTAAACATTTTTGAAAGGTTAACAATTGTGTAATATTAGTAGAAGATACACAGGTACTCTTTGGACTAGTCTTTCAAGTTTTGTTACATTTGAAGTTTTTCAAAATAAAAAAATTAGAAAGCCGTCCTTCCCAAGATGCAGCTGCTGTCTTTAATATTATTACTGTTGTTATTGGTATCAGCGTGCGTACCTGGAAATTCTTGGGAAGTAAAAACATCTAGCCTTTTAAAAATGTTTCAAATGTAATTAAAACATATTTAATTTTAATAGTTTATTAAATAACTTACTAAATTTTGTAATTACTGTCTTTACTCAGGATATTTATTTAAGCATTTATTAATTTGGATTTTTTCATTTCTATATTTTAGCACAATAAGCCTTACTTTTTTCCTTTTAGTTCTTTAATGTTTCCCAGAAAAGTAGATGCCTGAAATGCTGATGAGTTCTGTGCATGAGGAATGAAATGGTCCTGCCTGTTTTACCTCTAATTTTTTTTATGCAATAGGTGTCAATGAAGGTAGAGTGCAGTTACTATTTTTAATCTTCTTCCCTATTTCATTGAGGTCATTATCTTGATAAAGAGCCAGTACCCTTCCACATTGCACAGGTGACAAGTGCAGTGGGAGCAACAATGCATATAGTGCAAATCACTCTGAGAGGTATAATGGGGAGACCATCAGAAAAGACAAGAGAACCTTATGCAAATGGCAACACCTATGTGACATTGAGGGCCCTCATTCTGAAATTCCAATCCAGGCTGCAGAATTAACCTTACATAAGGTCAGGACAGCTGAATGAGTGCCAAGATAGCCATTTAGAAAGAAGCAGAGTTAGTTGAATTGACTTAGGGAACTTGTATTACTGAGTGAAACTGGGCTTGGTGTAAGCATTGATTATGATTTTCCTATGAGCAGCATATGTGAGGTTCTGTATTTGGTGGTGATTGAGTGATTAAATATCTCTGTCTTTTTATGAGAGATAACTTTGGCTTATTTTCTTAAGCTTACCATCTTTACAGTCTCATTTCACTGATTTCTTATTTCAGGCACAGTCAGATCTGACATTAACACCAAACTTACTTAATTGGTGAGTCAGTCAAAAATCATTTTCCTGGCAAGAGGTAAAATGAAGTCCAAGGAGACAGCTGGTGTAGAGGGAGATAAGTACCTGCTGGAGCAGGAAGAGAAAGGAAAGTCTCAGGGAGGAAGAGGGAAATACATCTACCATATGTGATAGGGCTTTTACAGTAAAAAAGAAACTTCTGAAGGAACATGCCGTATCTGATAGAATGCTAAGAAAAAATTAAGGATTGGGTTAGAGTAAACAATGCAAATGAAAACAAAATCGGCAACAACTTTGTGAGAAAAGTAACATACTATTTGGCTTTATACTGAACAATAGTGACAATAATGTGAATATTAATTATTAAGTAAAAATGATGATTCTGTTATACCAAGGAGACAGGAGGAAAAAAAAAAGACAGGAGAAAGAAAATAGGCATGATCACCAAGCAAATAAGATGATATTAAGAAGATAAATTTGCATAAAAGGAAATCATTAAGGCCTAAAAATAAATAGTGGGATTAGATTATTGGAAAATATGAGGTAAAAACTGTAGGTTAAAAAACATTGTAAATAAATGGAACCATGGAGGAGAAGGTGCCATTTGATATCTTTTTAAAGCTATATATGTAAATACTTCATTAACTATTTTTTCAAGTAAGGAAAATATAATAATATTATTTTTATTACTTCGGTTTCACTTTCTGATCTCTTGCATCTTAAAAGAATTATTGGTAACATGTTAGTACATGTTGAGGATTATTAATTTGAGATGGTTTTTATTGAAAGAGTTTGTAAAGGAGAAATCCTCAGAAGGGCAGCAGAATAAACACAGTGAGTGCCCAGTTTAGCACTTCTAAAGGATTAGGGCATGACTGTTGCTTTTCAACAGAAAGACAGTGGACCCTCATTCCAGGTCCTAGCAGCCAGAGCTGGGAGCAGGAAGGGGAGAGAAGCTTTTCCTCATTGCAGTGGGAACTGTTAACTGATTCCTTTTTGCATTTCTAAAATAAACAAAAATTATTCACTTTTAATTCCAAAATATAAATGTATTTCCCCTTTTAACAACACCATTTCGCCATAAGTGTTCTATTTATATTACAAGGTTTTGTGTGCTTTCCTTTCCAGGCGTGTTCTGGCTTTCTGGGAATATGGGCTATTACCTTGTAACAAGGGAGCAGTATTCAGCATGTGAAAAATGCAGTTAATTGTCATTAAAAGCTCAGTTGATGGAATGAACATCACAGATGTCAGGATGTGTGCACGTCTGATTTTCATTTGTAAGAGATGCTTTCATTACCACCACATTACTCAGTGATAGCTGTTTAAATGTGTTGGTAGTTAGTTGATTCAGGACATCTGGCCACATTGTTTTGATTGCTAGGTGACCAGATCTTCTCTCGTGCCTGCCAAGAACAATGTCAGTAAATCAGATTCCCAGTTGTTGTTAATTATCTTTTCAGGGAAAGTGGTAATGAGGTCATAAAATAAAAGAATTAGAAGGATTAAAAGAAGTCATTAGGTCCAATGGCCTTCTAATATTTGCCTCTATATTACTTATTACCTAAGAGGTTCTAGATGAACTTTGGGCATATCTTACTAAAAGATGTTACAACATCTTCATTTTTTGTTCATAACATGAATTGAAAATTTAGTACGATATTTCTCATCGATGTCCCATTAAAAGGCATTTGAATCTCTCCATTAATTCTCATAACATTTACTGTAGCAAACAGTTACCCATTTTGTGCAGGATACTTTCTGTTTCTTTTCTGGAAGTATTCCTCAGACTGAAGACATAACAGACATGGTTCTTTCTGATGAGGGTGACTGAAGACAAAGCATAAACTGACACCCTGCAACCTCCCCCCACCCCTCACTTCTGGGTGGGACCTGTATGACCGGAAGCTCCCAACTATCTTAATGTTAATACCTTGCTAGAGGGGAAAACTACCTTAACTTGACAATGGAAAGACCTCCTTATCTTGTAGGTCCTCTTTAGCATATGAAAGTTCTTTTGAGATCTCCCTTTTCCTTGCCTCCGGCGACCCGATAGTATATAATCTGCCATCCCTTACAACCCACTTGCAGCAGCTCTTTGGGTCCACGAGTCCTGTCCCCGTGCTTTAATAAACCACCATTTTGCACCAAAGACATCTCAAGAATTCTTTCTTGGTCGTTGGCTCTGGACCTCACTTATATTCTAAAACTTCATCATTTTTACTCCTTAATGTCCAGGGAAGATTTCATTCAAATAGCAAAAAGCTAGATGTCAACTTTATGTTTAAAATGCCTACTTTTTTTAATTATGAAAGAAAATATTAAAGTACGGGACACAAACAGGAAATTGTGCAAAAACTTTTAAACTAGATTAAATGTGGCAAAGGAATTTAACTGCTGGAGCAAAAGAGAAAATTTTGATTCCAGAAGTAATCAATACAACCAACATAAATAATTCAGTCTACTCCTTATTGGAATTAGCTCTTCATCTTTTAAAATACCCAGTTTAAAATTCATGACTATCCCTGCTCTTAAACAGTTGTTATGTGTTTGATTGCTTATGAAAAAAAAAAACACTAAATAACAAAACTAGTTCCCACAATAGAAAGTAACAAAATTGACATTTCCGGGTAGAACACCAGGCTTTTCAAAAAAGACTAAAACAATTTAAAAAAGTTTATGTCATTTTGGTGAGCCTTTAATTGGATGAAAGAATAATAATCATAGCTTTTTGGTTTTTCTTACAAATCTACAATGAAATGGTAAAACCAGAGTCTTCTAGAAAATTGTGCCCCTTTTGACATTCAACATTTTTTCAGTAATAAAGAGGTGATAAATGCTTTTGAGGCCTATCTTGTTAGCAAAAAAAAGGATAAATGGCTTCTCTTAGGAGGTCATTTCAACTTTCCTACCATCTGAATACCATTTAAGAAATGACCTTTTCCAAGATAAGTATCCTAGATAGAACACTAGTTCTTGGAGAAAACACACACACACAAACACATTTTCCAGTTGATCAATTAAGGAGTAAGACTCATTTTTGATGGCATGTCAGAGCTCTTTCCCAATTCCTCCCCTCATCCAACATATTCAGAAACAAAGAGGCAAAGTAGGCGGAAAAAGGAGTTGTTAAACATGCTAAAATATAATGATGTTTTATCTTCTTCCTCTGTCCCTCTTTTGAATTATTAGTGTGGATTTTACCATTCATCTTTACATTGTGCACTGTTAGTTTTAAATGCAAATATAGGGGCGCCTGGGTGGCTCAGTGGGTTAAAGCCTCTGCTTTCGGCTCAGGTCATGATCTCATCGTCCTGGGATCAAGGCCGCATCGGGCTCTCTGCTCGGCAGGGAGCCTGCTTCCTCCTCTCCCTGTCTCTCTGCCTGCCTCTCTGCCTACTTGTAATCTCTCTCTCTGTGTCAAATAAATAAAATAAAATCTTTAAAAAAAATGCAAATATAGGACCATTTAACGAGTATGCAGAGTCACAGAAATTACATAATTCGTATTTTGGAACTTATACATGCGTATGTATTTCATTCTTACCAGAATAGTGGAAATGCTGCACAAAATTAACTCATCTGTTTGTATTTTACTTCTTGATATATGCACATCCTACCCACAATCTTTACTTTTACCTTATTTGATGAGTAAGGAAGAACTAAAAGGAAAAACAACTATAGGTTGCCCTATCTTTACCTTTCCTTTTATATCATCATTTTCAGCATAAGTGATCAACTGCTAAATGGAAGTAATACAAGTAAGAAGGGCTACAAAAAGGCTCCCCGGTCATTCATTCATGTTGCTTAGAATACCAATGCCTTCTTTCCGCATTCAAAGCAAATTCTGGTTCATATGGAAACCACGACCTATCTGGGCTGTCAACACCCTTACTTTACTCAGCCATCAACAGAACACATTTACCATATACTCTCCCTTTGAGTCTTGTTGAACTCCCACTACTATAGCATCACTGGAATTGTGTGCTCAAGGGCACATCGTGAGCCCTGTGTGTGAATGGGGCAGCAAGGAATGAGTGGCAGACATGCACATTACACGTATTTCCTTGGCTTACACCCATGTTCCATTGTCCCACCGGACTGCAATTATAAAACATAAGTTCAAAGGTAAAATTATTGAGAATTTTAAGATAGTTGCAGAAGAGCATTAGGGCAAGGCTGGGGATTTTCTGAGCAGGGGACTATGTGCTGCTTCACAGGCTGCATGCCCAGACAGCTGGCTCAGGAGCCCTTGACGTGTACTTTGTGAGGACTTCAGTGTCTGGGTGCTTTCTCTCTCCCTCCTAGTGAGCAAGGTGAAACAAGGAAAATAACTCCCAAAAGATGTTGATAAGTATTTTCATAGCACCTTTTTTAGAGGTGCTTTAAGTATTTGGCACCTACACAAACACATGAATACTGAAAATAAAAATGCCCAGGGTAGCTTTCAGGAAAAAGTAAACTGAAGGGAGATCAAAGCAATTAGTCAAAGGTTAAAATTAATCAGTAAAGTCAGACTTTGATAAAACCATTTTCCTTCTCTATTGATCAAGGCCACTATTAAGTGTTATTTTTCATTGAAATTACTCCTCTGACTTAGACAAAAGTAGAATGGGAACCTTAATATTCACAGAAAGGCCAGTTCTGTAGAACTTTTAGTTCCAAACTTTAGAGACATCTTGCTTGTGCTCTACTGAAACTGCCTGTATTGATACTTAGGTCCTAGAAACTGAATTGTGAGCCTTAATAAAATATCAGACAGTATGGCTTTAGAATTCAATATTTGCCTCATTCTGTTTCAGGCCATATTACACAATTTGGTAACATGTTAGACTACAGACATGAGACACCAAATGTCTGATTTATTATATTAAGGATGGGCCCCCCATTGGCAGCAGGAGAGCAAGCATAACAGTTGTAGTTTTGTTGCCTTCCTAGAAGAAAAGGAAGGACAAAACACTGCAGCTCAGCAACTAAGAATATTGCCTCCTTCTCCAATCTTGAGGTAAATAGGGCCATAGGATGATCGACTTTACTAACAAGCGGCACAGGTTTGTGGGAACTCTGGAACACTGTCTCCCACCCATTCTCAGATTTGTATTATCAAGGTCCTCACAGGAGGAAGTTTCTAGAAACCATATTGCAGCCCAGTTTTCATGGGTAATGCCTCGGTAGAGGAAGCTTGTATTACAAATTCAATTAAAAATAAGTCTGAGAATCAAAACAGTACATAAAATATCATGGTTAAGCAGAGTTTATTTTGTGAATGCAACGATGGTTTAATATTTAAGATCTGATTTCACCACCACTCCCATCTGCCCCCACTCCCCCAGTTTTCCCTTTCTTGGTAAATTGTGGTACTGTGTATTCGTTTGCTTAACCAGAAACCAGAAACCAGAGAGGCATCCTTAATTCTGGCATCCTCATCTCCGATATTCAGTTATTCACTAAATCCCACAGATTCTACATTCCAACTATATTTCCAATCTAGTTGCCGATCCTCTCCCCTCATTGTCTGCCCCGCAATCCTTATTACTTGCCTACAATGAGAGCTCCCTAACTGGTCTTGCCCTTTCTTCTCTTTTCCCCCTCATCCCCAATACATACTTCACAAAGCAAATACAAAGAGCTTTTAAAAATATAAATCCAATCAGTTTAATCCCTGATTAAAACTTTTCAGTAGTTACCCATTATGCTTTGAATAAATTCAAAACTCCTCTCTATGGCTTGTAAGTCTCATTTGTCCCCTTCTCTCTCCAGTGATGCTTCAGCCACACACCTACCTTCTTATATTTTTGTAGACTCCATCTATCTACTTCTTGCCTTAGGACCAACACACATATTTCTCTCTCTGCTTGGACGATCATTTTCAGAGAGGCATTTCCTAATCACTGTATAGAAGTACAATCCCACATATACCCCAGACTTTATTATGTCTCAGTTCCTTCCTGCATATTGTTTTATATTCATAGCTACACATTTATTTTTTATTTTAATTTTTTTAGTATATTCAGTTAGCCACTGTATAATACATCATTAGTCCTTGATGCAGGGCTCAATGATGCATTAGTAAAGTATAACCTCAGTGCTCATCACAGCAGGTTTATTTCTGTTTTGTGTCTATCTCCTTACTATGTTGTAAACTCTATAAAGGCAGAGTCAGTCTTAAAAAAAAAGTTTATTTATTTGAGAGAGAAAGAGTGGAGGGGAAGGAAGGGGCAGAGGGAGAGGGAGAGAGAAACCCAAGCAGACTCCAAGCTGAGCACGGCACCCGATGAGGAGTCCATCTCAGGACCCTGAGATCGAGACCTGAGCTGAAACCAACAGTCAGACACTTAACCGATTGTATCACCCAGGTTCTGCCAGAGTCTGTCTTTATTTATTCATCTTTATAAATACAGCATCATATTTGTTTATTCAACAAATATTTGTTGAGTGTCTAAGGTGTGCCAGGTACGGTTTTAAGTTCTCTGTATACAGCAGTGAGCAAAACAGATAAACATTCTTGACCTCGTGGAATTTACACTAGTTGTGGGAAGTATTCAATAAATAATGAATTGAAATTTATAGCATGTCAGATGGTAGTAAGTGCTATGGCAAAAAATAAGGCACAGTAGGGGCACCTGGGTGGCTCAGTCGGTTGGGCGTCTGCCTTAGGCTCAGGTTGTGATCCCTGGGCCCTGGGATCAAGCCCAATATCAGGCTCCCTGCTCAGCTGGAAGTCTGCTTCTCTCTCTCCTTGCCCTTCTCCCTGCATGTGTGCTCTCTTTCTCACTCTTTCTCAAATAAATAGGTAATTAAAAAAAAAAAAAAGCAAAACATAAGGCACAGGAAAAAAAAGAAATGCTGAATATGTGTATGTGTACTATGTTAAATGGGGAAGTAGCAGAGATCTCATTCTAAGATACAGATAGATGAAAGACCGATCTTAACATATTTATTTATAGCTAACAGAGATACACATAGATTAATATATCATATGCTAATATAATTTATTAATGTAATAAATTATATTAACATAAAAGTAAACTAGAGAAAAGAAAATGTTAATAAAATCATGACAAAGAGAAAATACAGTACAGTGCTGTATGTATCACAAAGGGTAAACTATAATGTAAGCTATGCACTTTATCAAATAATAATGTATCAATATTGGTTTATCAGTTATAACAAATATACCACACGGCAAAATTTTAATAGGGAAACTGGGTGGTGGGGAAGAAAAGAGGTATATGAGAACTCTGTAATTTCTGCTCAACTTTTCTGTAAACCTAAAACTGCTATAAATATAAAGTCTGCCAATTTTTTTTAATGAGCTTAAGCACATACAACAAATTTTACTAAAAAAAAAGTAGAAGTGGCCCAGACCATGTAGTGACACACTTGTTCTTGTTCCCATTAGTTATCAAATAAACTAATGTTGAAATGAGAGTAGGGTACTATTTTTGTCTATCAAATAACAAAGATTTAACAGCAATGAGACTCTTAGGATTGTCTTTGTTTTGAGAAAACAAGCCCTCTGGTATACCACTTGTGGAACTATGTCAGGACAAATTTCCTGTATGGTGATTTGTCAGGCCATATCAAATTACTAAAAAGAAATATCTACTTTTTGACCAAATGATCCCCAATCTGCACTTATAGCAAGGAAATAAAGAAATTAGTAAAGATATCCTTACAATGTTATTTGTGACAGTTTGTTTATAATAACAAAGTCCAAAAAAAGGGAGATTCGTTAAATATATTTTGCGTATTACAAAAGAAGTACTTAAAATTATCCTAGGGATGCCTGGGTGGCTCAGTTGGTTGAGTGCCTGTAGCTCAGGTCATGATCCTGGGGGCCTGGGATTCAGCCCCACATTGGGCTCCTTGCTCATCAGGGAGCCTGCTTCTCCTTTTGCCTACCTTTTCCCCTATTGTACTCTCTCTCTCTGATAAATAAATAAATAAATAAATAAATAAATGAATTTATCCTAATTTATACTTGAAAGTATCCTACATGGAAATAACATTGAAAGGTATTCGTTAATATTGTGTTTATGAAGAGAAACAAGTTAGAGAGCCTTGTTATTGTTTTAAATAATATACACGCATATGGAGAAGTCCACATACCAGTAATGGCTGTAGTTGGGTAATAGTAGTATACCTATTATTTTATTACTTTTTGCCTTTATATTTATATTCAATCAACATTCTTTTTTTTTTTTTTAAAGATTTTATTTATTTATTTGACAGAGAGAGATTACAAGTAGGCAGAGAGGCAGGCAGAGAGAGGAGGAAGCAGGCTCCCTGCCAAGCAGGGAGCCTGATGTGGGCCTCGGTCCCAGGACCTTGAGATCATGACCTGAGCCGAAGGCAGAAGCTTTAACCCACTGAGCCACCCAGGTGCCCTCAATCAACATTCTTTAACCAGTGTTAATACATTGCTTATTTATTTATTTATATTTTTATTATTTATTTATTTATTTTTTTTTTTAAGATTTTATTTATTTATTTCACAGAGGGAGAGAGATCACAAGGAGGCAGAGAGACAGGCAGAGAGAGAGGGGGGGAAGCAGGCTCCCCGCCGAGCAGGGAGCCCGACGCGGGCCTCGATCTCAGGACCCTGAGATCATGACCTGAGCTGAAAGCAGAGGCTTTAACCCACTGAGCCACCCAGGCGCCCTATTTATATTTTTAAAAGAGTTTATTTATTTATTTGAGAGAGAGAAGCAGACTCCCCACTGAGCAGGAGGTCTGACTTGGGGCTCGATCCCAGGACCCTGGGATCATGACTTGAGCTGAAGGCAGATGCTTAACCGACTGAGCCACCCAGATGCCCCAGTACATTGCTTATTTAAACTTTAAAATATATAAACTCCCTACAAAAGAAAGGTGATAATTCTGACAATTTAGAATATTAGTACTTCTTAGATCTGAAAGGGGCCTCAGAGATTGTATATTATATCCTCATTATTTAACAAATCAGGAATCAGATTGTTAAGTAGTTAAGCGAATTCCCCCAAACTGAATTACAAGCAGAACTGGGACAACAACTGATGTTTTATGAATCTTAATCCACAATTCTCTTTCAGTTCTTTTTCTCTTTTGTGCAGTGGCAATCCCCAAACAATGCTTTTAGTAGAAGCTTACTCCAAAATGTTATGTATATATTCATTAAACAAAAACATGCAAATCTCTTTGCATGCTTTATTGTTTTCTGGAAGTTTAGGTCTTCTGAATCTCAATCCTTCGCTTTTTTTTCTGATGGAAAATTGGTAATCTCTAAAGAATCCTTTGTAGAAAGGAATAAAATGGACTAATGATTTGTGTGTATCTGTGAAGAACAACCATGCACATTTACTTGCATGATTTTCTTTTCTATAAATTTAATGTCATATAGTTTCAACCATAAATCCTTTAAAGTTGTTAGTAAAATGGAGATTTTTTTTATTTCCACTTAAGTGAGAACACATTTCAGATTTATCAACTACTTTGATGTCTAGAATAATCAATATTTAAAAGTCTTTAGCCAGTATATTGTTGCAGAGTGAAAAAAAGGGTGCAGAGAATTGGAGACATGTCTTCTAATTCCATATACACCAACATATGGTGTAGTGCCTTGGAAATTCAGTGATAAGTATAAATTGTAGATGGACGGGAAGTAAAGACTAAGCTAAGAATGGATACTTAAATTGGTAGTATTTTTCTGTGTATGAATTGGCCTGATTTCTTACTATAGCCACTGAAGATGGTGCCAATAGAGGTTGAAATCACCTTCAACAGACTACTGTTTAAAAAACTGTAAAGTAAGCTTTGATAAATTTTGCTTTATTGAATTAGAAACAGAAGGTTAACTTTAATTACATTATTAGAGTTAAAATAATACTGTTTCCAATATTAAAATTTTGTAACTAAACTTATATAAATTTTAAAGGCATTACAATGTTTTTATTCATTATGTTGAAAATCAAAGAGGGCAGATCAAATCAGCTCCTATAAAATACTTTCTTCATTAATAGCCCATATTTTACTCTCATTTATGCCACCAGTTTCCCAGTAGTAGACACTGAGGTTTTCCTCTGGATACTTAAGTTCCATTCTAATTGCAATGGCTTCCAAATATTAACATTTATCTTGGGAGAAATTACTGCTTCTTTAAAGCAAATATAGCCTCAGTCCTTTTTAACAATGATAATAGTGTTAAGAACTTCATATTTCAAAATATTTAGGTCTTTAGTGTGGTATAAACTAAATATCTAAATGACTTAATAAATTACATTTCAGTTGATAATTAGAGATTCTGGTATCATGTAGTCATATTTTTTCACAGCTATGTTGGTGATTATCTGTTTTGTCTCAGATAAATAGAAGTAGCCTCTGAGGCATTTGGAAAAGAAATGGCACAAATGATGTAATTATGTGTGTTAATGTTTGGCTTGTATGTCCATGGGTGTATGCATATATGTGTATGTGTAACACAGACACACAAACATTTATTTCCACCGGATTTTTAAGATGAGAAAATTCACTATCAAAAAAGAGATAAAATTACATCAATTTGGATCTGACATTTCTATAAAAGGGCGTATTTAAATTAGTACCAGTACTGTGTTCTAAGGTACTAGAGGTAGTAAGGTACTAAGTACCTTTTAAGGTACTAAGGTACTAAGGCTAATGGGTCAGCACTAAATTTTCACTGTGAATTTAGGACTATTTTAATTCCGTTACCATTGAGTGTCGAACAATGTTTCTTAGTCCCTACTGGCTTAGGAAGTTTCCCATTAGCAGGGTTCTTTTTCTAATTTAAGAAGAACCTGATGATTCACAGACCTGTACCCCTTGGGCAAAGAATAAAAATAAAATTAAAAAAAAAAAAAAAGAAGAACCCATAATGTTAGCCTTATTATCTTCAAAATACCTGTCCTTGAGCATGTTTCAATGCTGTGTGGTTCTTTGCATATCCTTGCCTATTATCACATTCATCATATATAATATTTATCTTTTTTTTTAAAGATTTTATTTATTTCTTTCACAGCGGGAGAGAGATCACAAGGAGGCAGAGAGGCAGGCAGAGAGAGAGGGGGAAGCAGGCTCCCTGCTGAACAGAGAGCCCGATGCGGGCCTCGATCCCAGGACCCTGAGATCATGACCTGAGCCGAAAGCAGAGGCTTTAACCCACTGAGCCACCCAGGCGCCCAATATTTATCTTTTTTTAAAGGCAGACTCATTTTCTGGGAAATGGAATCATGTGTATAAATGGAGATTGATTCATTCATTGATTAATTGATGCATTTAGCAAACACCATTGAATACCTGCCATAGCCATATAATAGCCATGTTGTTGGCTATAAAAATGACTCTCATTTGGTAACCACCTTTTGCAAGCTATAAATATAAAGGAAGGTGGAGTAAGTGGCAACATTGATGACACACTCCCTTACTTCTTCAAGTCTTTTTTCTTTTTAACATTTTTTTTAAAGATTTTAATTATTTATTCATCAGAGAAAGAGGGAGAGAGCACAAGCTGGCAGGTAGAAGCAGAGAGAGAAGCAGGCTCCCCACTGAGAAAAGAGCCAAATGTGGGACTTCATGCCAGGACTCTGGGATCATGACCTGAACAGAAGGCAGCTGCCTAACCAACTGAGCCACTCAGGTGGCTACTTTTTCAAGTCTTACCAGTGAGCTTTTCCCTGTCCGTCCTAACGGACAATCCAATCATACACACGGTCAAACACACACTCATTCCCAGTTCTTCTTCCCTGATGAACTTTTCTCCACTCTATGATATTCTAGCTATTTATTAGCTTATGTTCTTTCTCTCTCCACTAGGATGCTCTGACAAGATGTAATGTAATACCATGACGATAGGGATTTTTGTTTGTGTTGTTTGTTGAGGTAACTCCAGGGCCTAAAATAGTACCTGGGACATAATAGGCTTTAAAAAGTAGGTGTTTAATTTATTAATAATTTACTAATTAACTCCTTAGAGACCTTGAGTTAGTCACATAAGAAAAAAAATTGATGCCTTGTCCTGTATTGAATGTAGCTTATGGGCTTTTGCTGTTATTTTGAAAATAATGTGAAGAAAGAGCTATGATGTCAGCACTTCCATTTGCCAAGTTTTATGAAGAATTTGGATTTAACGCTGAACTTGTTTTATAAAGGAGATTCTTTATTTACATTTATCTGAACCTATTTTCCAGTCTTTTGTCTGGGCACAATTATTTTGAATCTGTTGTACCTATGCAACTTTTCATTCTGCTTTACCCAATGTTTTCCTAGATCCTAATTCATATTATCAGGACTAGGAAGTATCTCCTGTTTTCATTGATTTTTGTAATATATTATTACATGCAATAATCTTAGTATGAGGTCAGCCCATAAAAACAAAGTCAAGTCAAGTCAAAGTCAAGTTTCCTTGTAACTAGTACAAGACGTGAGAAGTACACTGACAAGAGAGATTTAATGGAAACAGAGAAGGTCAATAATGTAGGACTTTGGGGGTGTTATTTTCATAAAGACATAACCACTACTTTAAAGAAGTGATTAAAGGCTAGCTTATATTTAGAGAGAGAAGCTATGAATGTAGGGGCTGATTATCTCTTGGGAAGAATTCTTAAACATACTACTTAAAACACAAAAAGTTATAGATGAGCTTAAAGTATAGATAACCTGTTTAGGAGTAAAACCACATACTTACTGCAAAATAACAGGCATTACAAAAAAGAACTGACCTTTCTCATGCCCTAAGAAAAGCAGTTTGTATTAATGAAAAGATGATGATGGAACTCTAATAATACTATTCTCAACAAAATTGTAAGTTCTACAAAATCAGACATTAATATTTGCCAAGATTAAGTGGTTTGCATGTATAAAGTATGTACTACAGTGACTTGCTCACGGGAAGCACTCAGCTGTTTTTTGTCATTATTAGCACCATTTTAATATCCCCCCCAGAGGTCCTCCTCCTTGGTTGAGCAGAACGCTCAGGAAAGTAAGTTTGAGTCAAATCCGAATGATTGAAATAGTGACTTCTCTTACAAATGAATAGCAACAACGAAAAGATGGAAATAACAGTGAGCCTCATACAAAAAGCGAGGAAAAGTATTATGTGAAAATAGAACTTGTTGTGGGTGCAGGGAGTATAAGGGAAATCTCTCTGCCTTCACATTTTGCTGTGAACCTAAAACTGGTCTAAAAATTAAGCCTATAAAAAATAGAGTAGCTAGCTTATGTTTTTAATCAGAAGGCATTTTCTACTATAATTCAACAACTTTTAATTGTGACTAATATATAGAATAATGAAAAATCAAAAAAGATAAAAAGTACTTAGTGTAAAATGCGTAGTCTCTGAGTGTGTATGTATGTGTGTGTTTGTGAATGTGTTACATTTTCATTTTTTCTTGGGTTTCCGTAGTATAGTGGTTATCATGTTCGCCTCACATTTTCATTTTTTCTTACAGTGTTTTCAAATGTGCATTCTTAATTTTGGGTATTAATACAAAAGAGATTACAAGAAAAAATTCTTAATTCCTTTTTAATCGAATTATCCCATTTAGTCTATTATTCTATTAAGTTTACACAGCAAAAATAACTCTGAGAAAGTGAATGTGTACTAATTAGGGACTTTGCATTTTCATCTCTAGTTATCTACAGAGGGCAGCAAACAGCTTCAATTCAAAGATTAGCATGTTGAGTTAGCAGGTTTTAAGAGCTGCTTTCTGATTCAGCATCATTGGAAGCATTGTGAAACATGTCAGAATCAAGGTTCAGTTTGCTTAAACGTACATGATCATTTACTGCATGTGGAGAGCAATGGAACCCACAGGTCAGAATCAGCTACTTGACTGCAGTCAAGGAAAGGTAGCAAAAAAAACACATTCAGGGTGTCAATTATTTTATTAACACTGCTCCAAAGCTTGATACTAACAAAAATTTTTTTTAATTATTTTACTAACATGTTACAAAATAGGTTATAGACATATTCCCATAACTATTAATTATGGTATTTTATAAAATTGTAAATAGATAACCATTAATGACTAATGGTCCAAGGCAAATCTGTAATGTTTCAAGGTAAGTTCAGTTTTTAATGCTTTTCTATTAATGAATCTATACTTCTACTTCTACATTTTTATTCTTCAATTTTATGACAAAATAAAATAAAAAAATATATCCAAGATGCCACTAGCCCAGCCTGTATCCATACTAGTAATTTAGTGTCCCTCTCTGGGTTGTGATTCTAAGTTAGAGTTTGCCTTGTAGGAGGTTTATGAAGATATGCTCTTGAGATCAACATGTGTGGAATGGAGGGGAAAGAAGAAAGGCAGAGGGAAAAAGGTCAAACTGCAGTGTAGGCCTAACCCTACAGGATGCTCTGGACTTTAGAATGGCTCTTCAGAATCTGCCTAAAACAGGCTGTGATGGGGAGGACTTTATAATACCCCCTGGGTCAGCCAGTAGAGGTGGGCCATTCCCAGGAAGGGACATGACCTTGGGCAAAGCTCAGGTTATTATTCCTCCTGAGAAGCATGTCCTTCCTTAAAGAGATGTTTGAATGGGCCATCACAATACCCCCCACATTCATGCACAATAACAAGTAACCAGGGGCACTTGGGTGGCTCAGTTGGTTGAGCATCTGACTCTTGATTTCAGCTCAGGTCATGAGCTCAGGGTTGTAAGATCAAGCCCCACATCAGGCTCTGTGCAGGGTGTCGTGCCTGCTTAAGATTCTCTCCCTCTCCCTCTGCCCCACTATCTCTCTCTCTCTCTAAAAAAACAAAAAAACCTTCTCTTAATACAGAACAAATGACTTACCTTTACTTACTTTGCTTTGTTATCTTTTATTTTTTCCCATCGCTTACATGTTCATTTTTNATAAAATTAAAAAAAAAAAAAAAGAAGAACCCATAATGTTAGCCTTATTATCTTCAAAATACCTGTCCTTGAGCATGTTTCAATGCTGTGTGGTTCTTTGCATATCCTTGCCTATTATCACATTCATCATATATAATATTTATCTTTTTTTTTAAAGATTTTATTTATTTCTTTCACAGCGGGAGAGAGATCACAAGGAGGCAGAGAGGCAGGCAGAGAGAGAGGGGGAAGCAGGCTCCCTGCTGAACAGAGAGCCCGATGCGGGCCTCGATCCCAGGACCCTGAGATCATGACCTGAGCCGAAAGCAGAGGCTTTAACCCACTGAGCCACCCAGGCGCCCAATATTTATCTTTTTTTAAAGGCAGACTCATTTTCTGGGAAATGGAATCATGTGTATAAATGGAGATTGATTCATTCATTGATTAATTGATGCATTTAGCAAACACCATTGAATACCTGCCATAGCCATATAATAGCCATGTTGTTGGCTATAAAAATGACTCTCATTTGGTAACCACCTTTTGCAAGCTATAAATATAAAGGAAGGTGGAGTAAGTGGCAACATTGATGACAAACTCCCTTACTTCTTCAAGTCTTTTTTCTTTTTAACATTTTTTTAAAGATTTTAATTATTTATTCATCAGAGAAAGAGAGAGAGAGCACAAGCTGGCAGGTAGAAGCAGAGAGAGAAGCAGGCTCCCCACTGAGCAAAGAGCCAAATGTGGGACTTCATGCCAGGACTCTGGGATCATGACCTGAACAGAAGGCAGCTGCCTAACCAACTGAGCCACTCAGGTGGCTACTTTTTCAAGTCTTACCAGTGAGCTTTTCCCTGTCCGTCCTAACGGACAATCCAATCATACACACGGTCAAACACACACTCATTCCCAGTTCTTCTTCCCTGATGAACTTTTCTCCACTCTATGATATTCTAGCTATTTATTAGCTTATGTTCTTTCTCTCTCCACTAGGATGCTCTGACAAGATGTAATGTAATACCATGACGATAGGGATTTTTGTTTGTGTTGTTTGTTGAGGTAACTCCAGGGCCTAAAATAGTACCTGGGACATAATAGGCTTTAAAAAGTAGGTGTTTAATTTATTAATAATTTACTAATTAACTCCTTAGAGACCTTGAGTTAGTCACATAAGAAAAAAAATTGATGCCTTGTCCTGTATTGAATGTAGCTTATGGGCTTTTGCTGTTATTTTGAAAATAATGTGAAGAAAGAGCTATGATGTCAGCACTTCCATTTGCCAAGTTTTATGAAGAATTTGGATTTAACGCTGAACTTGTTTTATAAAGGAGATTCTTTATTTACATTTATCTGAACCTATTTTCCAGTCTTTTGTCTGGGCACAATTATTTTGAATCTGTTGTACCTATGCAACTTTTCATTCTGCTTTACCCAATGTTTTCCTAGATCCTAATTCATATTATCAGGACTAGGAAGTATCTCCTGTTTTCATTGATTTTTGTAATATATTATTACATGCAATAATCTTAGTATGAGGTCAGCCCATAAAAACAAAGTCAAGTCAAGTCAAAGTCAAGTTTCCTTGTAACTAGTACAAGACGTGAGAAGTACACTGACAAGAGAGATTTAATGGAAACAGAGAAGGTCAATAATGTAGGACTTTGGGGGTGTTATTTTCATAAAGACATAACCACTACTTTAAAGAAGTGATTAAAGGCTAGCTTATATTTAGAGAGAGAAGCTATGAATGTAGGGGCTGATTATCTCTTGGGAAGAATTCTTAAACATACTACTTAAAACACAAAAAGTTATAGATGAGCTTAAAGTATAGATAACCTGTTTAGGAGTAAAACCACATACTTACTGCAAAATAACAGGCATTACAAAAAAGAACTGACCTTTCTCATGCCCTAAGAAAAGCAGTTTGTATTAATGAAAAGATGATGATGGAACTCTAATAATACTATTCTCAACAAAATTGTAAGTTCTACAAAATCAGACATTAATATTTGCCAAGATTAAGTGGTTTGCATGTATAAAGTATGTACTACAGTGACTTGCTCACGGGAAGCACTCAGCTGTTTTTTGTCATTATTAGCACCATTTTAATATCCCCCCCAGAGGTCCTCCTCCTTGGTTGAGCAGAACGCTCAGGAAAGTAAGTTTGAGTCAAATCCGAATGATTGAAATAGTGACTTCTCTTACAAATGAATAGCAACAACGAAAAGATGGAAATAACAGTGAGCCTCATACAAAAAGCGAGGAAAAGTATTATGTGAAAATAGAACTTGTTGTGGGTGCAGGGAGTATAAGGGAAATCTCTCTGCCTTCACATTTTGCTGTGAACCTAAAACTGGTCTAAAAATTAAGCCTATAAAAAATAGAGTAGCTAGCTTATGTTTTTAATCAGAAGGCATTTTCTACTATAATTCAACAACTTTTAATTGTGACTAATATATAGAATAATGAAAAATCAAAAAAGATAAAAAGTACTTAGTGTAAAATGCGTAGTCTCTGAGTGTGTATGTATGTGTGTGTTTGTGAATGTGTTACATTTTCATTTTTTCTTGGGTTTCCGTAGTATAGTGGTTATCATGTTCGCCTCACATTTTCATTTTTTCTTACAGTGTTTTCAAATGTGCATTCTTAATTTTGGGTATTAATACAAAAGAGATTACAAGAAAAAATTCTTAATTCCTTTTTAATCGAATTATCCCATTTAGTCTATTATTCTATTAAGTTTACACAGCAAAAATAACTCTGAGAAAGTGAATGTGTACTAATTAGGGACTTTGCATTTTCATCTCTAGTTATCTACAGAGGGCAGCAAACAGCTTCAATTCAAAGATTAGCATGTTGAGTTAGCAGGTTTTAAGAGCTGCTTTCTGATTCAGCATCATTGGAAGCATTGTGAAACATGTCAGAATCAAGGTTCAGTTTGCTTAAACGTACATGATCATTTACTGCATGTGGAGAGCAATGGAACCCACAGGTCAGAATCAGCTACTTGACTGCAGTCAAGGAAAGGTAGCAAAAAAACCACATTCAGGGTGTCAATTATTTTATTAACACTGCTCCAAAGCTTGATACTAACAAAAATTTTTTTTAATTATTTTACTAACATGTTACAAAATAGGTTATAGACATATTCCCATAACTATTAATTATGGTATTTTATAAAATTGTAAATAGATAACCATTAATGACTAACGGTCCAAGGCAAATCTGTAATGTTTCAAGGTAAGTTCAGTTTTTAATGCTTTTCTATTAATGAATCTATACTTCTACTTCTACATTTTTATTCTTCAATTTTATGACAAAATAAAATAAAAAAATATATCCAAGATGCCACTAGCCCAGCCTGTATCCATACTAGTAATTTAGTGTCCCTCTCTGGGTTGTGATTCTAAGTTAGAGTTTGCCTTGTAGGAGGTTTATGAAGATATGCTCTTGAGATCAACATGTGTGGAATGGAGGGGAAAGAAGAAAGGCAGAGGGAAAAAGGTCAAACTGCAGTGTAGGCCTAACCCTACAGGATGCTCTGGACTTTAGAATGGCTCTTCAGAATCTGCCTAAAACAGGCTGTGATGGGGAGGACTTTATAATACCCCCTGGGTCAGCCAGTAGAGGTGGGCCATTCCCAGGAAGGGACATGACCTTGGGCAAAGCTCAGGTTATTATTCCTCCTGAGAAGCATGTCCTTCCTTAAAGAGATGTTTGAATGGGCCATCACAATACCCCCCACATTCATGCACAATAACAAGTAACCAGGGGCACTTGGGTGGCTCAGTTGGTTGAGCATCTGACTCTTGATTTCAGCTCAGGTCATGAGCTCAGGGTTGTAAGATCAAGCCCCACATCAGGCTCTGTGCAGGGTGTCGTGCCTGCTTAAGATTCTCTCCCTCTCCCTCTGCCCCACTATCTCTCTCTCTCTCTAAAAAAACAAAAAAACCTTCTCTTAATACAGAACAAATGACTTACCTTTACTTACTTTGCTTTGTTATCTTTTATTTTTTCCCATCGCTTACATGTTCATTTTTATTTTTTATTTTTATTTTTTTTTAAGAATTAACTCATTAATTCATGTTTAATAGGAAGCTATTATATTAGCAGGTCTGTGTTAGCTCCTTCAAGTTCTGGTTCCTAACAGGTGAGACAGGCAATAAATTAAAATACTGAAGTGAATACTCTAAAGGTTTATATTAAGACAAAAAGAAATCACACACATTGAATGACAAAGTGACTAAAGGAATGCTTAATTGTACCTAAAAGAACAGTTTACAACACCTTCAGGCATTCCTTATTTAGGAAAATCCTTAGAGACCCAGTGCTAAGGCAACATGGAAGAGAGCAACAAAGAGGTTGCTGTTTTAAGATGAACTGAATTGCCTTTAGCACTATAGAAGATGTATATACTTATGTAAGATACATGAACAAATAGACACAAGGAAGAAAATTAAAATTACTCACAATCTCTCAGTCCAAAGAAAACCAATAATAGTGTAATTTTTCTCCTAATCATTTTCTCCTCCATATATATGTAAAAATTTGATTCCAATTATCTCACACATAGAATACATCCTTTTCTGTTCCATTAAAAAGTGTTCTGATAAAAACATGCATCTATTGCAGGTTGCTCCACTTGTTTGGCGTATGGAGCATATAATTAGCACCATTACAAGGAATAATAAGATGAATAGCTGAACCATATTTCTTGCTGTTGCATATTTCAAACTATTTTGCTGGGAAAAACTCCACAAAATGNCAAAAAAAACAAAAAAAACATGCATCTATTGCAGGTTGCTCCACTTGTTTGGCGTATGGAGCATATAATTAGCACCATTACAAGGAATAATAAGATGAATAGCTGAACCATATTTCTTGCTGTTGCATATTTCAAACTATTTTGCTGGGAAAAACTCCACAAAATGGAATTATTTGGCCAATGAAAAATAACATTTTAAGGTTCCTGATATATTGCCAAATTGGAGTCCAAAATAGTATGCCTTAGGTATTTCTTACATCTTTTTCAACAGTTCTTGCAAAATGTGATAAGGTAGAGAATACTTCACTGTTGCCTAATTTTTTATTTTTTCAATTATTAAGTGAAAGTAAACACTTTTTAGTCGGTTATATGTCTCTTACCTGTAAATTATTTACGTTTTATACAATCAGTGCTTTTCTTATTGATTTCTAGTTCTTCTTTATATGTTAAGGACATTTTCTGGGGTGCCTGGGTGGGTCACTTGTTTAGTGTCTGCCTTTGGCTCAGATCATGATCCCAGGGTCCTGGGATCGAGCCCCGCATCAGGCTTCCTGCTCTGCGGGAAGCCTGNTATTTTCTGCTCTGCGGGAAGCCTGCTTCTCTCTCTCTCCCACTCCCCCTGCTTGTGTTCCCTCTCTCGCTGTGTCTTTCTCTGTCAAATAAATAAAATCTAAAAAAATAAAATAATATAAAATAAAAAATGGACATTTTCCTTCTGTTGGTGGTGGTGCAATTATTTTTTCCAGTTTGTCATGTTCCCTCCAGTTTTGATTACTTTCTGAACTATACATTTTTTGTGTCTGTGAATTCAAACATTTTCTTTGTAATTTCTTTTTTGATTTTTACCCTTCTAAAATTCTTTCTCAGGGATGACATATGTCTTGTAGTGATTTCTTAAAAAAAAAACCTTCAATCCATCTATATTTTTTTGTTAGTTTTTAGAAACTGAAGATATAATCTTCCAAATAATTACCTTAAATTATTTACTGGAGAGGCATTCAAGCTTTTTTTTATTGCAACCTACATTAAAAAGTGCATTTCACACAATCTAAAACACGTATGATACACATGGAAACTTATAACTGATAGAAAATGTCAATAATAATTTTTATCATTCATGTTAGTAATGAATTATGAACTATTCTATTCTATTCTGCCCCATCGCATCCCATCCCATTCCATTTCATTTCATCCTATTCTATTTCAATTAAAAAAAAAACTGTCAGTTGTCCACAAAATAGATTTTAAAAATTTGTTAATGACTTTGACCCATTGTCTGGAAAACATAATTTACTAAGTCTTTGCTTTGTGATCTATACCTTATTTTATACTGAGTTGTTATTTTTGTGTATGTTAAATTGTGTTCCATTACTGTTGATTTTTGTATATTATTATTATTTTTTAATGGTTTTAGCTTTATAATATGCTTTACTGTTTTGGAGGACAAGTCCCTTCCTCTTCTCTCTAAATTTTCACATTTATCCCAGTTAGTCTTACATATTTGTTTTTTTTTTTAAATGCTTGCATCTCTTTTATTTATTTATTTATTTATTTATTTATTTCACAGAGGGAGAGAGATCACAAGGAGGCAGAGAGGCAGGCAGAGAGAGAGGGGGAAGCAGGCTCCCTGCTGAGCAGAGAGCCCGATGCAGGCCTCGATCCCAGGACCCTGAGATCATGACCTGAGCCGAAAGCAGAGGGTTTAACCCACTGAGCCACCCAGGCGCCCACATATTTGTTTTTGAAGTTTAACTTAATCGCTGTGTCACAAGTTAAAATTTTGGCCAGTGTGCACACCTACTGTGCTCTTAGAGTGTTAGGCCTTGATCAGGCACATGCTTCGGAAATCTACATTTACTACTTCTAAACCACCTAGCAGCTATTTAAGCACCAAACCTTTTACTCTTTGGGGGTAGGGTGGACCCTTTAATCTATATGACTGTTATCCTCATCAAAAAGGGACAGTGTGGATAGAGACATGCATGCAGAAAATGCCATGTGAAGGTTGGAGTTGCAGTGCTGTAAGCCGAGGAGCTACCGGAAGCTAGAGAGGTCTAAACAGGCCCTCAGAGAGACCATGGCCCTGCTGGCGTCTTCATTTCAGGCTTCTGACCTCACGATTATGGGACTATACATGTCTTTTGTCCCCAGTGACTCAGTTTGTGATAGTTCATTATGGCAGCCCAGGCCAATGAGTACACCCTTTAACTGTACCAAATAAGTTGATCGATTTTACTCTTTAAAAACAAACATTAAACTCATGATGGTTTATGATGTACATTGTGAAGGAGTGCCCCATGAAATGAATTTTAGGTAATTGTTTTGTAATCTCCGCACAGTATAAATGTTAGATAGAAGAACAGTGGCTAATGGAATGAATGCATTCTATATTATTCTCATTGTAAGTAACACTCATTTTCTTTCATGGAGCTTTATTTTAATTAAGGATCAAATTGTTCAAAACATCCCTACCAAAACTCTTATACCAGTAAATCTGCTGATGGATCTGTAATGCAATTAAAAAAATCTCAATGGTATTTTTTTACACTCATGATTATTCTTTTCAGACAAGGGTTATTGAATTAAGTGAGCTATGAAATAGTTAGCAATAAGTATATGCATTTATAGCAATGAACATTAAACCCCCCCACTTGCCAGAAGTTTAGGAAGCAGTACATTGTGGATAATCAAATATTTTGGGTAATTTAACATTTGAAGTATTAGAATACATTTAATTGTAATCTCTATAAAATGTGCTTACTTATATTGGGAACTTATAGTTACCTTAAAGTCACCATTGAAAAAGGAATTATTCTTGAATAATTTTAGAAGTAGGTGGGGTTACCTGTCTGCTTAAACATTTTTGGTTATCTAAATTCTGTGTAAAATATAGTCCTATCTTAGTTATTACTCCCCCAATTAAGGAAAATTGAATTTCGAATAAGCACTAATTGAAATGAACATGTATAATTTAATGACAACGAGGGAGATAATAGAGGAGTGTTTATGGAGTGGCTTCTGGGGGCTGAAAGTACAGACTTAAAAATTTAAAAAGAAAGAAAAAGGAATAATCACCCTTTCTGCAAAATTTTTATTGACTTTAACAGTTACAGGTCTTCAATACATTTTGTTGTTGATGTGGCTATTAATTTGGCTGTGAGTTTTAATCTTATTTTTAAATTTAGTTAAAAGTCCAATAAACTGCTGTATGATTTTTTTTTTGATAATTTTTTTGAGCACATGGAAATAAGAAAATATGAAGTCCCCCTTTCAGGGGAAATTCAGCAAGGTATTCAGACACATTATTGAGAGTCAGCGAGGCGACTGGTGCTGAAGGTGTGGCTGTGAACAAGACGGAGAAGGTTCCTGCTCTGCTAGGGAGATTATATTGATGCAAAAGTTAAATGCTGCTTAAAAGTCTTCATGTCAGTAAAACAATCCTAAAAGGCAAAACCAAAACAAGAACACCTATATATCTGAATATTGAGAGCTATAATATTGCAAAGTATTAATTCTATGGTTGATAAGTTTTGGAGGCTGGTTGCTTGATGCTTAAATACACTGTAAAGAGTCACAAATAAAAGCCATTTATTCTAATTCCCTATATTAAAATGTACTTTCCAAATTTCCCTTTCTCAAGAAATTAATGAGTGCCAACCGCAATTGTGTGAAATTGGTCCAACTTACAGAAAGATCCCTGAGGATAGGGAACCAAATGAAAGGAAAAGGAAATGCAGATGAAGATCTTGTGATATTACTGATGCCACGGGTAGGACACTTCAAAAAATAGAGAGGGACCATTCTGCAACCCCAGTGAAATATTGACTCAAGCCGGGGCTCAACAATGAATGTTAATATCTTAGGTGAAAGACTACTTGCACATGCACCAAAATATTACCCCGCTAGTTGACTACTAATTGCAAAAAGAAACACCTGGTAGATACCACCATCACCAAATGATTCTATTTAACCTCACTAAGAGTAAGGCCATCTGACATTAGAGACCTTCTTCTGGGATGCAATATCACATAATCAGTATCATCTATGAAGAAATCTTCACCAAAAGATTTTGAAGTTGTATCTCATTAAGCCTAGGTTACAGCAAATATAGGGGAATTAAAGAATAATATATAAAAACAAAATGGAACTATCAGCTAAATCTAGAATGTGAGCCATTCCAAAGACAACTGACCTACACTCCTTAAAATGTTGATGTCCTTATATGGAGAAAAAAAAATGGAGGGACTATTCAAGATTTAAAAGACTTAAAAGAACATAACAGTTAAATTCAGTGCCTGATACCTGAGTATGAGCTTATACAATGAATCAAACAGCTAAAAGGCATTTTAGAGACAATAAGGGAATATGAATATGTATTAGGTGGCAGATAGTATTACCAGAGTATTGTCACCTTTCTTAGTTGTGATGATGGTACTTGGTGTCATAGGAAAGTGGCAGCATTTTTAGAAGGTGTAAGCTGATGTATTTGAAGGTGCGTGCACATCCTGATATCCACAACTTCGCTGCACAGTCATTAAGCAAAATTCACACACACACACACACACAGCAAATGGCAAAATATTAAGGATTGTTGGAAGATTCTAGGTGGTGGGCATAAATATAACCATTGTATACTTTAAACCGTTCACTATGCTTTAATATGTTTCTGAAAAAATGTGTGTGGGGGGAAGGGGAGTGTCAAATGCTACTGAAAGATTCATTAAGATGAGAACAGATTTAGCAGGAAGGAGGTTGTTTCTTTTGTGAGAGCACTTTTAGTCACTTTACAGCAGATCAGAAAGTAAACTAGAGGTGAGAATAAGGAAATAGTGTAGACAACACACGGAAGAAGTTTAGTTTAGTTACAAACTAGAAAGACATGTCAGTTATGAATTAGAAATAAGATTGAAAACTGAGGGAAACAGATTTGAAGGAGAGATTTTGCTTTTTTATTTGCACTTTTCGTTTTGGACTTTTTTTGCTTGTTTTTAAAACTCTTGTTTTAAGGGGGAAAGTGGTGACTGTTTTGAACTGATAAGGAAGAATCAGTAGACGGGGGAGATTGAAGATGAAAAGTAAAGGAGGGCGGTTTCAGGAGTTTTGGAATTAGATGAGTGTGAATAAGGAACCAAAACAAAGAAAACACAGATTTTCTCTGAAATCTGTGAAGCTTTGGCTTCAGGCCCTCACTTCCGTGATCCTTCCTAAGGTGCTACGACTAATTTCTAATTTTTATTCTTTCCTTTTTCTTTCTCTCTTCCCCTCTTTCTCTCTTTTTCTCTCTGTCTCCCTCCTTTCCTCCTCCCTTCCTTCCTTCTTTCCTTCTTTCTCTCCATCCTTCCTTCCTTTCTTTCTGAAGAGGACCCCCTAAATTGTATAAATTTCAGATCCCACAAAACCTGAATCAACATCTATGGGAAGATGTTAAATAAGAATAAAAAGGGGTAAACCTCATATGTATATAATAGAGCTTGTCAAGCTTTAGCAAGCCTGAGAACCACTGGGAGAGCTTGTTAAAACACAGACTCCTGAGTTGTATTATACTTTTAGTTTACTGATGAGGAAACTAGGACTTGTAAAGATTACATGATATCCTAAGATCACACAGCTGTTGGTGGCTAAGCTGGTACTGTGATTTCAGGGGTCTTTCTTCTGTTACCACACATGCTCTATTTATAGTCTTTATCCTCTATTGTTTATATTACTGGAAAACTTTTACCTATTAGGGCTAAGAAAAAATTAGTCTTATTGATTTCATGGAGTAAAATGCAACTTAATTATCCAACCATATCCTTTGCTAAGGATAAGAATTTCTTCCCACCTTGTGTGTTTTTTAATAGAAACAATGCAGAATTTTAGATAACATAAACCTTGTCCTGAATGTATTAGTTTCTATTGCAGTACAACAAATTGCCATAAATGTACAGGCTTGAAACAACACAAATTTATGATGTCACAATTTCCATCAGTCGAAACTTGAGGCACTGGTTAACTTTTAGCCTAAAGCAAGGATAACTGGGGCTTCTTTTTCATCTGGGGCTTGGGTTCTTCCAGATTCGCCAGTTGTTGATAGAGCGGTTCTGGAACGTGTTCTCAACTCCAAGAGACACCCCTTTATTCTCTGGCAAGTGCCCCTCTCTATAATGTGGCAGTTTTCTTCCCTGATGCTAGAAGAGAATCCTTTCAGTTGGCCAAGGCAGTTATATGATGTAATGTAACAAAAACCATGGGAGTGAGTCTCCTCTTTGCCAAATGATATGACCTAATGTAGGGAGTGACTATTCCACCATATTCACAGTTGCACCCACATTCAAGAGGAGGGGATTATACAGGTGTTGTACTCACTGAGTGAGAATGTTGGGTGCCATCTTAGAATTCTGCCTGCCCCACAGAAGGGTTTCAGAAAAGTTATCTGGGTGTTTTATGCTTGATGAGACTTCAGAAAAATCTTTGAGACTCAAAGAAGCAAAGATTTTTCTCTGGATGCTTGTTTTAAATCTGTATTAACAATCAAGCAAAAACATGGGACAAGCCTTCCATTCTTGCTAAAACAATGAGTTGTTATCTGTCTTTGATGTGACTGTAATTGCCTCCTTTGCTAATGTTGCTCCTCATTTTTAGAGAATCCTTAATAGCTTTCCTCTTGGAGATTATTATCTTTTGAATATGTGTATTTCTGTAAATATTCATCACTGTCTTGTAAAAGGAAATCAGGATTCTGTCTGACAGTTGAACAGGACATGAGTTTATAATTTGGTGTTGTGTTATTTTTTTTAAAGCTGTGAATATAATAATAAAGATTAAAACACTACAGGGAGTATGTGTCTGTGGCAGTTGTAGGTGTTAATTATGTTGTCAGATGGAAGAGTGAAAATTCAACCTGAACTTGGGTCTTAGAAGGTAGGCCAAGTATCTGATTTCCCCCCTCTATTGTTATTAAAATATATTTGTTTGTACTCCTAAATATCTTTGTTCCTATAGATTTTATTATTATTATTATTATTATTATTATTATTATTATTATTATTATTATTTTGAAGACAGAAATGTAGATAAAATCGGACTCATTCTTTTGGATCCCAAAACTGCATGGTTTAGCAGATTCACTAGAGGGTTTTTAAAAGCTGAGTAGTGTGAATGCTTGAAGAGTGTCTGGGGCTTTGATCACAGTGGGTAAGCCTTCAAAAGTCAGAGATCTCTATTAACATAGGGCACATAAAAAAGCTGTGGTTTTGTCTTTTGGCACTTAAAGGCATTAATCTTTTTCAGTACTCACCAGTAAGTATGTCCATCAGTTAAGCTAAAATGCAATGAGAATTAAAAAACAAAAAAACAAAACAAACCTAAAGAAACCACTTATCTTAATGCTTTTTAGGATCTGTAAGATGCTGTTTAGCTTGTAAATATATTTTGTGACTGTGATTAAAAAATAAGATTCTGAGTTCCTACACATTCTGATTTTTAAAAATGGAAGAGGATTTTTTTAGTGTTTTTTTTTAATTTGGGAGATTTAGTAGTTATTGTTTTCAAAATAGGGAAATTTAATACCAAACTTTCATGGGTTTGGCTTACTAACATTGCAGTCTGGTTTTGAAAAATTTGAGGCGGGAACGGAAGCAACATTCCATTTCTCATTCTAAATATCTTTTTTTTTTTTAAAAGATTTTATTTATTTATTTATTTGACACAGAGAGAGAGAGATTACAAGTAGGCAGAGAGGCAGGCAGAGAGACAGGGAGAGGAGGAAGCAGGCTCCCTGCCGAGCAGAGAGCCCGATGCGGGCCTCGATCCCAGGACGCTGAGATCATGACCTGAGCCGAAAGCAGAGGCTTTAACCCACTGAGCCACCCAGGCGCCCTCATTCTAAATATCTTATATCAAGTGTTAGCATTCAAGGAGCCTCCAGTTTGCTTACAGAAGTCAAAGGGGTCTGTTCAAAGAGTCTATTTGATGCTTCTTCATGAGGACTTCCCTTGGTGATTTTTAAATGCTTTCAGTAGGATGAAGACCCAATTTGCAACAAGGCCCACAAGGCCTTGTGACTTGGCCTTGCATCTAACTCAGCTTAGAGATTATCACACACCATTATCCTTTTTACTGTGGACATCAGTTACATCGGCATTGCCCTCCTTCTCGTTCCTTGATAGATGTGTACACACTGCCACACAACATTTGCACGTGCTCTGTCTTCTATCCAGATCATATTTACACTTCTCTGCCCCCCTCCCATGGCCACCCTTTTGGTTAGACCTTACCTCTATCGTTTCCTGAGGAAAACATCCATCTTGGACTATTCCTTCCTTACCTGTCTAGTTACATTTTTTTTGTTACCTGGGTTTATGGAACCACGGCATTCCATTCTTTCCTAGTCTTTCCCTCAATTTAGAATTAATACACCTATCAGTGAGATTGTCTAATTAGTATTTGCCACTGTCCCTTGTCCCATTAGAGTAAACTCTTAAGAAGTCAGGAATTTTGTCTTTTTTTTTTTTTTAAGATTTTATCCATTTATTTGACAGAGAGAAACACAGCGAGAGAGGGACATACCAGCACGGGGAGTGAGAAAGGGAGAAGCAGGCCCTCCGCAGACCAGGGAGCCCTATGCGGGGCTGGATCCCACATGACTAGAACCAAAGGCAGATGCCTAACGACTGAGCCACCCAAGTGCCCCAGGGATTTTGTCTTATATACTTATTACTTGATCTCCAGGACTAAGTATATGAAAGATATTGAATAAATACTTGTTGAATGAATACATGGATGAATGAACAAATGGATGGATAAGTGAAAGAATGCATGGATTTGATTATTCATAGCCTGGGAACGTTGATCATCTCAATTAAAAGCTATACCTGCAAATAACAAAACACAGAACAAAGTCGGCAACCACTCCACCCATTAACAGTAAGACTGCTTCGTAGACCCATGCCTGCCAACCAGCTGGCATTATCACTATTATTTTGATGTGCCTTGTGAAAATTTTAATAAACTCAAAATAACAAAGACAGATGGTGACCTGAACACATTATGGAATGTCAACACTGTTCCATCCTTTCCACAGGTGGACCAAACATAAGGACAAGAAGAATATAGCCTGAAGGGAATTGCACAAGCCATGAAACAAAATAGATTTGGACTAGCCGAATAGTTTTTTTGCCAGAGGTTAGCTCTGAGTAGGCATTTAAAGAAATACAGCAGAACATTCCAGGCAGACAGATAGCATAAAAGAAAAAAAGCAGAAATGGCAGAAGAAACCAGAAGACAGAGAAGTAATGTTGAGGAGGAATGAAGAGGTTTATTATTCAGCAAGATTTGAGGTAGCTAGAAAACAGTTTATAGCCTATGTCCAGTTGTCCTTTCTGCTTGAGGTATTGTTACTGCCAACTTAAAACTCTTCCATGTAGATGAGAGAATGGCATTTAAATCTTTCTTTGTCTGAAAGCATAAGAAAATGAAATTAAATAAAATATTTTTTCTTGAAAAGCAGTCGTGAATGGTGACAGTGTGACTTGGTCTAGCATTTGTAGTAATTCTAGGAGGTGATGTCCTTCTGATCAATTTGTATTTTTACCAGCAATTACCGAAGAGACATTCCTCACACTCAGTCAAAACATGATCAAATGTAATCAAATTTGTAATAAAGTAATATTTTTCATCAGTCAAGAAAAAGAAGCTTTACATGTAAATGTCATCCCACAAAGTTGATATTTTAGGTTTGCTTTGCTCTTTTATCAAATGCTGAAATCAAGAACTCTTTGGATCACTGAGATTCCATGACTGTTTCATTGAAGACTTTTGAAATTGCCTTTAAAAAGGTACAAATAGAAATTTTATCAGATTAGGGCACCTGGGTGGCTCAGTGGGTTAAGCCTCTGCCTTCAGCTCAGGTCATGATCTCAGGGCCCTGGGATTGAGTCCTGCATCGGGCTCTCTGCTCAGCAGGGAGCCTGCTTCTCCCTCCTCTCTCTGCCTGCCTCTCTGCCTTGTGATCTCGCTTTCTGTCAAATAAGTAAATAAAAATCTTTAAAAAAATTTTTTTATCAGATTGAACTGTAACTAACTTTAATCTGTAAAAGATATCCAAAGAAGTGCTATCTACAACCCCTAACAGTTGTGAATGGACCCCTATAAGTATATTGCTTTGCTAAGCAAGAAAAATAAAATATTTAAAAAATTCAAAATTTAAAATTAAAAAAAATATATGTACACATTAGAAATTAGAATTCAAAATAGAAAATATATTTAAAAGTGATTATAGAAGTCATTAGCAAAAAGATGGCATATGAATAACTTTTATATTTCTTCCTTTAATTGAGCTTTTGTTTCTTAATTATTCCATGTTGGCATGGAATAATGCCAGGACTTTAATTTATATACTAGATCACCAGTGAAGGGCAGCCTTGGAAGTAATGAGACATTATCCATTGATCTGATGCTTTGCATAAACTCATTTGAATCTGTCTCTATTTCTCTTCTTCAGCCTGTCCTCCACTGGAGTCAAATGCCAATCTGCTCTTGTAACCCTTTTGCTTAAAGCCACTGTGCTTAGGACAAGCGCATCCCAGCCCTCATCCTGGACTTACCTCTGCTTCCCTCAAACTCCTCCTGCTCTTTCAGCCACACTACCTTCGCTGACTTCCTCAGAAGAGCTCAGCTCCCTCCCTTTCTCTCTAGCAAAGTACCCAGGCCCTCACCTCCAGCTGGGTGCATTTTGCTTCCTCTTTGTCTAGTTAACTCTTAATCTTACATCTCATTTCTGAGCTCACTACTATCCCTGCTCACCTTGCTTTGTGATTTTAAGACTCCAGGAAGTTTTTCTTCAAAGCATTTATCACAGTTTTTGTTATCCATTTGTAAAACTATTTTATTGTTGTCTGCACCCCACTAGATAAATTCTGAGCACCATGAAGGCAGGATCTATGTCTCAGTGCTTAAGTGCTAAAAAGATGACTAAAGAAATTCCTTGAAGGTGTGAAAAAATAAGTAGCTTGTGAAGCTGATTACATTTAAGAGAACTAGAATTTGTCATCAGGTCAATATTATTCAAAGCATTCTCAAAGAATATGGGTTGTTGCTATTGCTGGTGACATGAAATGGCACATGTGAAGCAATATTCAGTTTTCCTACAGTAACTTTTGGAGTCAAGCATTCTTCAAGTGAACTATTATTCAGTATTCGGAGAAAAAATAAAATACCCCTTAGGAAAGAATTGCAACTCCCTTGATTGGAAATGCATATATACATTATTTTCCTTTTTTAGTATATAAACATTGATTGATAAGCCCATAAGAGAGAGTTATATTTTATATGAAAAGTTTATACCTATGTTTATTATTATTATATTTATTAAAATTTTATATGCTCATTAAAAATTCAAAGGCTGCAACAAAATGTGTTTATTCATACATATGGGATAGGCATAGTTTGGCAAGTCTAGGCTTAGCAAAACATCTCAAATTCTCAGGGATTTTGCTTTTAAAAAAATACATATTTGAGATCTCCTGGGGACTCCACTAAAGAAGACTAGCAGGGGTGGATGAAGGCTGTAAGTCTGTACATTTAAGAATTACTCTAATTGGGAAAAGCATTTTGTATTGTCATCAATATACTAATAATAGCTACAATATATTTGATGCTTATTATGTGGCAAGCACTGTGCAAGGTACTTTATACCTATTAGTTTATTTCATCCTGGTATCAGATACATGAATAATTGAAAAAGAAATTTATCTATCAGCCAAGGAGAATCTTTATCAAAAGTTTCTATTGTTATTTTTTTAATAGCCCATGTAATAAATAGTTGTCATATTTTACTTAATAGTTAATGTAAATTTGATTCCTCATATTCTTCCTTAAATAAGCATTGAATGTAGTGGATTTGAATTTAGGTAGGGTTGTTTAGTGTGAATCAGGACAAAACTGGGCAGAATTTGTTTGGGAAAGGCGCTAAATGTCCCAAAACTGGAGTAGAGATGCACTTCTCAGTGTTGCAAGCTGAACCATCTTCCCAGCTTAAATTGTCAGGAAAATATATTTAGATCAGAGAATACGTTAGTATAAAAGAATCCACTTTTGTTAGTTATTCTTTGGAAGAGATTGTACAACCAGTAACTATGGATTACTCGAAGATCAGGGTTTACCAACCAGCAGTTCATAGTCCAAATTATTGACCACTTATTTGTTGTTCTATCCATATTCTCTTATATCATCATCATCTATATTGTTTTTGATTGAATATGTAAATTTATGTATGTATATGCAATATGATAATGTGCATATAAACATGCTGTAATTAATTTTATATAGAAAGAAACTCTTGTCCATCATAATGACAACTAACATTTGTAGAGCACTTACTAAGACCCAAGCACTGGGCTAAGCACTTGATGTTTATTTTTTCATTTAATCATTGTAACAATGCAATGGACTGTTATTATTCACAGCATTATTAGTCTGGTATTATCCCTTTTTTACCAGTAAAGGCAACTGGAGTTGGATTAAGTTCTATGTACAAGGTCACTTCTCTCGTAATCAATGAAGGCCAGACTGGAATCCAGGTCTTACTGAAACCAAAGGCAGTCCTGCTCTTCACCATCAAGAGAAACAGCCTTAGCCCCAGGCCCGCTTTTCAGGTCATTCCAGGTTATATGACCGCCTCCAATCCCATGGTGTACCATTAGATATTTTATGTCCTGCCACTGAACCAGTAACACTAGATACTTCACATACCTACACTTCTTTCTGTTTCTCAAACACACTGAGCTTTGCCTTTGCATTTACTATTCCCCTGACTGGACTCCATCTCCTGATACTCACTGGTTGGCTTCTCCCTCAAAGCTCACCTCCTCAGGAAGATCTTCCTTAACTACTGATTTAAATAAATTCTTACCTCTCCCAACTCTTGTCACCTTTCATCACATTACCTGTTTTCCTCACAGTACTCATCATTTCTTCAAATTATCCTCGGTACTTATTTGTTTCCGAGTTTATTGTTTGTCTCTCCTGCAAGAGTCTAAGCTCTAACGAGTTCTTATCTTTTTATTTACCTTTGTACATTTATTCTATGAATGACTATATGATTTGTTTGGATTTAGCCAAAGCATGTGCTTACAAAGATGAATAAAATAGGAATTATTATATCAAGAAGCTGATAATAGAACAGTTGGAGAAAAAGATTTTTAAAATCTCGGGCGCCTGGGTGGCTCAGTGGGTTAATGCCTCTGCTTTCGGCTCAGGTCATGATCTCAGGGTCCTGGGATCGAGGCCCGCATCGGGCTCCCTGCTCAGCGGGGAGCCTGCTTCCCCCTCTCTCTCTCTCTGCCTGCCTCTCTGCCTCCTTGTGATCTCTCTCCCTCTGTGAAATAAATAAATAAAATCTAAAAAAAAAAAAAATAAAAAAAAAATAAAATAAAATCTCAAATCACTATTTTGTGTCACCAAATAATTTCGGGTTGAAATTGATAACTTAACTCTAGACTGAATTTATCTTGCAATCAGAGATAAAGATGAAAATTCTCTCTTCAATAAGCTCTAAAGCCTCCTCATGAATACAGAATGTGGATGATTTGGGTGTCAGTATTATGTATGGGCTATAGTTATGAATCCCAAACCTGTCTGCTCTACATAAACACCTGGAGAACTTTATAACCTAACAGGTTTGCCAGAGGTCCAGATTCAACATGTCTAGGGCAGAGTCTAGAAATCCGTGTTTTTAAATCAAGCACCTCCCCACTCCCCTGGGGTTTCCTTAAGACCCACGACAGGAGCTGCCTTGCTCAGAAACAACAAAAAAACAACTTCTGTGTTTTGTGGTGACAATGAATTTTAGGAAAATAGCATATATTTACATAAGTTAAATCTAAAAAGCAAGAATACTTTCTCTTTAACAAAACTAAATCTTAAAATTGAAGTTTGTACTTTCTTGAAGTTTCTACTTTTAAAAATCATTTATTCAGACATTGATTTAGTTTTCATTTATAAATCTTTCCTACCAAAAAGCACAAGGTACTTTACAAACATTAACCACGTGAGAAACATGAATCTTGACAAGAACACTGTCAGCTAGATAAAATGTTTTTAGTAAATGAAAAAGTATAATTCTGCCTTTCAAATTGAATTTCAAATGATATTTCTTGCTCTAGTGACATAGGACTTGGTTGTTGCTTCCTTGGTTCTGGGTATTTTATGTGCTTTTAGTTATCCTTACGTATCCTGCCAGTTGAACACTCTCTTTTCCACATATGCCCTTTCTTCTTTACCTTTAAATGAGAAACCACACATTATGTCCATTACTTAAGTAGGGGGAGGGGAGTTGAAGTTCTTCTTTACCAAGTTCCCCCAAGAGATCTTGCTCTATCCCTTTTTGATTGACTCTATCCAGAGGTGACTTCCTTGAAATTCACGGCTGTATCAGGTTTTATCTGTGTTCTGTTACAATCTACTGCAAGCTATAGCTTTTCTGAACTTCAGATAATTGAAGTCTTGGTAAAGGATCTTTTTTTTTTTTTTAAAGATTTTATTTACTTATTTGACACAGAGATAGAGAGCACATGTAGGTAGAGCAACAGGCAGAGGGAAAGGAGGAGGAAGGCTCTCTGCTGAGCAAGGAGCCCAATGTGGGACTCGATCCCAGGACCTGGGATCATGACCTGAGCTGAAGGCAGATGCTTAACTGACTGAGCCACTCAGGAACCCTTTGGTAAAGGATCTTAAAAGAAAAAGAGAGAGAGAGAGAGAGAGAGAGAGAGAGAGAGAGATTGTTCTGTTCTGCCTCTAGGGTCTCTTCCCCTTCTAATAGGTTTTCTGTACAAATCAATAGGGAAGCCACACCTAGACCTCTCTCTCCACAAGCACAAGATGAGAGATGTTCTCATCTTATTTTTGTTTGTATTTTTCTTTCTATCAAATTTACCTACCCTATGCTACACTCCTCTGTAGTCCAGAATTCAGTTTAGGCTTCCTTTTGGAATAATTTGAGAAAATAACTTAAAGATTAGTAGTTAAAAATTGTTCACCTTCTGGGGGGTGTATACCCCATAGCTGTATATCCATAGCTACTCTATACTTGATATCAAGGACTTAGCTTAATTTAATTTTTTAAATTATAATTTTAAGATTTTATTTATTTATTTGACAGAGAACAAGCACAAGCAGGGGGGATGGCAAGCAGAGGGAGAGGGAAAAGCAGGCTCCCTGCTGAACAGGGAGCTGGATGCAGGGCTCAACCCCAGGACCCTGAAATCATGACCTGAGCCTAAAGCAGAGGCTTAACCAACTGAGCCACCCAGGCGCCCCATCCAGGACTTAATGATAGAAATCAGGTACTTGCTTCTCCCTCTGTGCTCTTGGAGTCTCAGAATATTTAACATGAATTGGATGAAATGAAGAATTGGCATTGTTCATAGTAAAATTAGACAGAAAATAGATCACTAATAAACTTACATTGCCAATGCCGAATTTATCTAGATGGAGCTCCGTGGTTAAACATGCCATATGTTGGATTGCTCTCCTTTTGATACAATTAGGCACTAAGTTTTTGTAAACAACATTTTTAACCCACAACAACAAAGAAATGCAGGAGCTACAATGGAACAGAAAAAAGTTACATGGAATCCCCAAAATGCATAGTATCATCAACAACAAAAAAACAGTAGTATTTCTTGAACGATCACTTCTTGAAGGGTACAGCCATCTTTGTCTGTAGCAAAACAATGATAACTTGTTATTTCACTATGAGAAATAGCACCAACATGTTTTGTTTTTGTTTTTTATCTGCCTGATCATTTCACAGGGGGAAAAAAAAGGCTATGAACTCAGTTTAAATGAATAAAAGTCACTACATGTAAAACATATTTTTTTTTGTAAACCTATTTTTAATTGGAGTTTCTTCGATGTCCTTGGCTAGTATTTTAAAATGCTTTATTAGTCAGCTTTTATATAAAGAATCCCTGTAAATTCATACTTCATCTTCTTCCATATTTGCCTAAGGCTGATTCTGCTCTTATTCTTCCAATTAACAACTGAGTCCAGTTTTGCATATCTTGATTTAAAGCTTACACAGTGAGCTTTTGTTTTATGTATTAAGTAAGCACAAAAGAATAGCAGTTTGGATTGTAGAATGTCAACAAAGGTTTAGTGTAGCTTTTGGTTTCTTTAAATGGAAAAACGCACCCCTCCTATCACTCTCTTCAGTGACTACTAACAAAATGAGAGATATCAGAAATGAGTTGACAGTAACTAGTTATTAGTCTTCAGAAGTCTGTCTTTCTACCATGCCCAGAAAACAGATTGCTAAATTAGAGAGAAATGCGTTCCGTGCCCAGGGCTCTGTGTGAGTATTGTTTGGAACGCATGGCATTCTATTAGTGCCCTATGACCAAATTCCTTAATTGCGAATTGAATTTCCTACTTCACTACTTCACTTCGCATCAGCCTGCCTAGAGAAAATGAATGTGTCAGACATAATGTACTTCTGATTCCCTAAAAATAAATGCAGAAACTAAAATCCCTGGAGATTTCAGTTCTGGAGTGGCAGAGATTCAGAAGCCAGATGCTGTGTAGGCTCTTTGAAAGAGACAAAGTGAACTCCAGCATTAGCCTTCTGAGGACTGATAGTGTAACCTGGATGTGTTTCATTGGCATTTTTTTTTCAACCTGGATTTTCATAGCAGGATAGATGAGGTTTTCCTGTGTGTTCTCCCTAACTTATCTGCTCTTTTTGCAGATGTTTGCCTAAAATACATTTTGTTTAGTTGTAGGTGGTTTCTTTTTTAACAACTCAAAGATGATATTATAATATTTCCCTGTTGAGACCAAACCAGCAGACTACTATTTTAGGAACTCTTATATTCTATAGAACATCATGCATTTCCTAGTATTCCCTGGAAACCCAGAGTAATGAATGAACCATGGAATGTGTGGAAGACTTTTAAAACAATATGTCTATTTGAAAGAAAGGGGAAACAGAAGACAAGAACATATACTTTTTATGTATATTTCTAATAGAGAAATGCACTGTGAAAGAGATATGCTTCTTGGACCAAGCTATGTTGAGAATTAGCGTATCTATTTTCTAGGAAGTAGTGGATCCTTTCTTATACCCAAACTATATTAAATAACAACTTCCTGATCCTAAAGCCCAGGTCAGCTCCTTCATTTCTGCAAAGAAGAACCATGTTGCTAGAATATCATTTCCAAATCCAGCAGTGAAGTAAGAAATTTCATTTCCATAGAAACCAAAAATGAAACAATAACTTAAATGTGAGAGCAGAGTCACAATTAGAGCAACAGCTCTTTCCCTAAGCTGTCACACAGAGCATTCACAGAAATAAATAGAAAGTATAAATGGAGGGGGTCAGGATAGGGCATGTTAAAAATGAAATATTCTATAGAAATTTTAAAAGGCCAAATGTGAATGTGTTTGATTTTCGGGGATTGGCTTGAATTTCTAATCATTGTTTCTTTATCTGTAAAATGGGAGGAGTAATGTGTACTATCTACTTCTTAGGTGATTAGCATTCATAGTGAGCACTTACTATGTGTCTTACATGATATTACTCAATTCTCACTATTATACTTATTTTTGTAGATAATAGCTAGTTGCTTTATGGTGCTTTTTATGTGTTTTGCACTGTTCTAAGCATACTTTGCATACATTTATCAACACATTTTCCTCCAAACAGCAATGAGGTAGAAACAACCATTGCCCTACATTACAAATGAGAAAACTAAATAAAAAAGCAAATGATATAATGCATATTTGGTAAACTGCAAAGTATTATATACAACTAGATATACAATTATATTATCCCCATGGATTAGTTAACTACTTTCTGCGTATGTAATTAAATAATTCCTTTCTTCCTACTCTTAATTTGGAAGGTAGATTTTAATAAAATAATTTTTATTTCATGATCTAATAGTTTCTATAAGAGATATCGTTTATTTTATCTTTTAATGTTTTACTCTATGCATGATAGTAACATTGAGATTTGAGGGCATACTTAAGTATCAGATAATGATCATATAATTATGTTTTAACTATTGTTAAAAGAAGCTTTTACAAATTACTAGAATTAATTCTAATCTATGCTGAAAAGCAGAAGCTCACATTTGTTCTGTATCTAACAAAATACTTTTAGAGCAGTGATTCACTGGTTTCTATTTTTGGCCATTGGTCCTCAAATGTGGGATTTAAAGTTCGGTATTTATCATCTACAGTCCCATTGTGGTTTTATGGTCAGAGTTCTCAGTCTGGGTTCATTATTACTTGAGTTACATTACCAAAGTAAATGGAAAATCGTCCTCTAAAGTTGAACCCAACAGTACACATTCAGAACTATTTAAGTGTGTGAGGAATTTAATCAATCCAATTCTTACAGACATGTTTTTATCTTAGCAAATGTTGCAATAAACTGTGTTTGTGTACTTTCATAACTTCACATCACTTTACATTGGAAAACAGAATTGTCACGTTTTCCCTACCTGTATTCCTAGAGCCTGATGTGAGATACATGTAACTATTCACTTTGAGAGGTATTATATCATCTGTCTACTTTCTACATATAACTATTATGCACAAATCAAAGTCAAAATTACTAGCAGCACTGTGTAAACTTTTGTTGGTTGCATTTATATAGACAGTGAGTACCATGTAGAGATTATATCTAACTTACTAGGAATGTTTTTTCTAGATTATAATAAACAAAGGAAATTTGAAAATAATTTGTTTGAGCAATCGTTTGTTTTCACTCCTTGTTTGGTTACTAGAACAAAACCAGAGAAGGCTTTTATAAAAGGAGTAAGACATGACATTGCCTGAGTTGCTGTATGAAGCATGGCACAGGGAAATGTAGGTGATAGTGGTGTCATAAATATGGCATGTGTCACTTGTCAAAGAGCAAGAAGGGTGGTTTCTGGGCTCCAACTGGCATGCTGCCTGTTCACTGCACAGGAAACTTTCCAGCTTGTGTGGTGGTGGGTCAGAGACCATGACTGAGGATATTCAAGACACTAGAAAGGTGGGAATAATTTAAAGGATGCTGGTTTAGAGGTAAAAGTGTGGAGCTAGAAATGACAGGATTAAAGGTAGAATCAGGGAAAGTGAGATAAGGGGCTCTTCAGGTCTTTGGACCTGCTCTAATTTCTGTTCTGCTAAATACCTTATATCTTTTAAGACTAAATTCACATGTTGACATCATAATATGATAGTATTATTGTTATTATTACTCATACACGTACACATATATACACTCACACACATGCACATTCACACACACACACACACACACATACACACACACACTCACTACAAATATTCTCCCTGTTTCAGATCTTCGACACACCCATCTTTGGTCTTCTTCCTACACTGGTATCCAGTGGGCAAAGCATATGGCCTTAAGGATGTATGTTTAGTTTAGAAGCCTTCTACTTATTAAAAAACAAAAACAAAAACCAAATTATTGAGATAGAATCTATCTCTCAATTATTTTTAACAGAAATTCATGTTTAATGCAAACCAAACCCACATATTAGTAAAGAAAAGTAAGGTTCTGATAATACACACTTTAATTATGGGAGGTTGTAACAGACACCAATGTATAAACATGAGCCAATCAAGCAATCTAAGTAACAGAACAAATAAATGAAGTGGAGAATAAAAGAACATGTGAATTTTATCACAAGAAAGTTCATTTCTCATTAAACTTCAGTAGTGTCTATATTGACCATAATTAAAACCAGGATGTATAAGACCCAGGGATATATATCCTCAGTGTTTTATGCCTATTGTGTCCAGGTAACATGGGTGTAAGACAAATAGCCAGTAAAGACAGAGAGCATTGGCCCTGCCATCAGGATAATGTAGGTAAAAGACTACTATCAGATTGCATGAAAGTACCATATCATGTGTCACAAGCTTAGAAATATATAGATATTCAGAACATAGATATCCTATGAAACTGAAATTTGCTAGATACTGGAACTTGAGCCTCACTGAGCTGTTAAGAATTTATGTAAATATGGAAAAGCATGGCAGCTGTTTCTTATCTGGGAAGTAAAATCATGAACCAAAGCCATACAGAACTTAGCTTTCCAATGGTGGATAATGGGGCAGCAAGAACCTGGCAAGTCTGGAGTTGAAATTTCCTTTCAGATATTTGTGGACACAATTTTATTTGAACATCTGCCTTGATTATTGAGTGCAGATATGGTACATTAATAATTATTGGCTTTTAAGCGAAGATATGATAAACATGTACCTGAAGGAAAATTAGCATAACAATAATGTGCACCATTACTTTTGGAAATAATGAGGGAAATGGGAGAAGAATGAAGAGGGTAAGGAATGACTTCAGTCAAGAAGTAGGGAATGTTAGATTAAATTAATGTTTGAGGTGATGGAGATTTAGACCAGTTGAAATGGTAGCAGAGTGCAGACATTTGAAAGGAAAAACTGGAACGGCTTGGTGACTTCTGAATAGTCAAACATATGAGAAATCCATTATAAGCAAAAGCCATGTCTTCTTGTTCTCGGTATTTTCAGTATCCAAAACAGTATTTGGAACAAAGAAATGATTTGATAAATGTTATACCTGAGGAAGATAATGCAAGAAAGGAAAGTAAGGAGTTGAAATAAGAATCCAAGTTTGAGAAACTATCAAAGGCAGAAACTCGGATTGTGAGAGGGGAGTACCTTACATGGAGGAAAGGTGTAATTAAGGGATTTAGGGTTTGTGGTGATGGTGAATTAGCCAAGGAAAAATGATTTACAGAATGCTGAAGAATGAAAAATTTGTCAATTCACTGCTAGTGTTGCTTTTTCTTGAAAAACCTAGAAACATTCAGAAACTGATTAAGGCACTAGAATTAGTATTGGTGCTATAACTAAACCTAAGAAAGTCATGTTCCTGATAATATTGTCATTGCCAAAAATTAAAATGCCATTTAAAATTTTTAAATATCTTAAAATAATCTCATAATTTTTCCATTATGATTAAACACCATGTCATTGCTTTGATTTTTTTTTAGTCACTGTAGTAGACCAAATAAATCAAAGCTATATTAAGGGTAACTGGAAGAGCACGTGGGTGGCACAGTCAGTTAAGTGTCAGACTCTTGGTTTTGGCTCAGGTTGCGATCTCAGTGTCGTGAGATTGAGCCCCCATGTCGGGCTCTGTGCTCAGAGTGGAATCTGCTTGAGATTCTCTCTCCCTCTTCTCCTCCCACTCATGCTCTCTCTCTCTAAAATAAATACGTAATCTTAAAAAAAAAACTGGAAAACGCACCCTGTTATTTTGAAATAACATTCTGTGATGCTGATTAGAGTTTATAATCCAAAGGCCAGATTATAGATTGAGAAAAATCTTCAAAAGTTGTGCTGTTTGAATTTTTGTTTTTTAAATCATTACTCATGAGGTCAGAATTACCCTGTTTTTCATTGCTCTTTTCATATTTGAAGACTTTAAATGACTTTTTATATTCTAGTTCTTCTTTTAAGCATAACATACATCATGTGTACATAAACAGGGTACAATAATAATTACCATCATCTCAGAGGAGAGAAATAGCATTTCAGAATCTATTAATAGAGCAGAGAGAAGTTATTCTTTTGAGAAGCTTGTGGACTTTAAACATTATATTTCCCTGTTTGGAGAATTGAAAAATAGATACAGAGAGATTAAATAACTTGCAAAAATCATCTAGTGAGTCAGTGACAAAACTGGAACTCAACTCCCAATGTTTAGAATTTAACATTCAGCATAAAATCTACTGGTCCATGTGATTTCTTTACATTGGCAAGTAAGAATTGCTTTAAACCAGCAAGTGTGATTAGCTTTCATTGTCAGAAGTTAATGCTTTGGACAAATCAAATGATTTATCAAAGACCTGGCCAAAATCTTATAAAAATAGTCTCTCAGGCTATGGGTTACGACAAATGTATTCCAGGAAAGTTAAAACTGATCAGTTGTGTTTGCCTTTACAAAGCTGCATGCTTCCAAGCTACAGAGTTTCTGAGGGGCAGTTAAGCAAGCCATGCCTGCTTAAGGTTCACACACATTACTGAAATTCAAGGCTTACTCTCATCTTCACTTTATTTCTATTAACTTCCTGAAAGTATTGTAAATAAGAACTATGCTCACTCTGACTGCCTCCATGTAATAATTGAGATTAAACATTATGCTACGCATTAAGTTTTTTTGGTTCGTTTGCTTAAACTGCTATTACTGTGGAAATAGCCATTACATCCAGGTAATAATGTGACTGTTGCTTATTGATCTAGAATTATAATAAAGGACTAAACATATATCTTCATCTGCACAACGGATTTCCTCCTTGTTTCCTGATAGGCTTCCTTAGCTATAGTAGATAACACTCCCGAGACCAAACATGATCCTCCCACCTGTTTCACAGTACTTGGAACATAGCAGCAGTACAGTAAGTGGCAGTTACTAGGGAAATCATATACCAGAGTGGAGTCCTTCAAACTGGCTTGAGTCCTTGCTCCCTTGCATGTCAGTACCTATTCAGTATCCAAGTTTAACCTCACTGACTCACAATCTTCTAATCTGTAAATCAGAAAATTACAGTAAGATATATGATTTCCCTAGTAACTGTCATTTACTATGACAAAATTCTGGCAGGTGAGACTCATGGATTTAAGGTAGCTTTTCTGGGGCGCCTGGGTGGCTCAGTTGGTTGAGCATCCAGTTCTTGGTTTCAGCTCAGGTCATGGTCTCAGGATCATGGGGCTCTGCATTCAGTGGAGAGTCTGTTTGATATTCTCTCCCCCCACCCCTCCTTACACCTTCTCTCTCTCTCTCCTCCTTCTCCCTTTGTCCCTCTCCTAAAATAAATAAATAAAATCTTAAAAAAAAAAGTTAGCTTTTCTAACAGGTCTTGGGAGAGGGTCTGGATTAAAACTCAAGTTTCTTGATTCCAGATGTGTGGTCACCTGACTGAAGTCTTTATCTTGTACATAAGAGTTGAAGAAAAATAGGAAAGAAGATAAATGTGAGACATTTGGAAATATATTGCTATCATCTTATGTCTCTGGCAAATTTAAATGTTAAGAATAAGACCACATACAGAGCCTTAGTAGAGAGCAGTCTTCAGATGGGATAAGGGAAGGCAGGGATGAAGGTAGAAAAGCAGCAATAGACAGGAAGCATAGGACTGCTCTGGGACCTAATTCATCATTTGATCTAAAAGTTCTTCCATCCCATAAATACACAACTTTTAACTTGTGTTTGTTATAAATATTTCATTGGGATGTTGTGCCTGAGTTGGTGTTGCTTCTGTATATCCAGTGGCTACATGTCTATAAGAGTATCTTTCTTTGATATGAAGACTGCAAGAAACAAAGAAAAAAAGTCTATGTGTTTCCACATGCAACATACCTCCTGCAGTGTTACAAATAATCAGATAATTGATATTTATTTTATTTCAAAATGATAGGGTTATCTTTTCAAAAACTAAGCCCATTTCCCTGACATGTTTTCTTTCTGCATTTTTTGTCTCACTCAACTCCCCCTAGAATGATGCTGACAGTCCTTCTTAGCCTGTTCCCTTTAACCACTTTTTATATAAACCATGATTGCCTGATGCCATGGTGATACTTCTCAAAATCATATGTTAAGAAAATTGTGTCACTCTTTGAGATCCATCCTTATTTGCCCATCCCCCCTCCATTATCCATTCCCAGAATATTTATGTTGAATGTTATAGTTTCCTCTTAACGAGTCCTGGCTAATTCAACTCTGTATTTATTACACAAGAGGGCATTGTATCTATTCTCAGCCAATGTCAAATCCTACTGTTGAGATGTTTACAAACATTTCTTCATACTTGGCATCTAATTATACTCAGCTTCATATATCCTAATACTTTCTACTTGTTTGCCCGACTTAAATCTTAATATTGATGATTGCAAACACTTTGAAAAACAATAGAAGCATAGAACTCGTTGGTTATTTTCAATTTTGCTGCCATAATTGGATTTTACAGTAATTGGAAGGAAGAGAAGGTTTTTTTTTTCCTACTTAAGCTGTGCAATATAGAGAAGGTGGGTGAACAATTGTTTGAAAGTTCCATAAACAATTGCTCATTGGTGCACTGTGAGGTTTTCAATTGAGACAAATTTTACCAACTTCATAGAAGACATCTAAGTTAAAATGGTAGGCACCAGCAAGCAAAACCCATTCAGTCTTTAAGTTTTTCGATGAAATTGAAGAGTATAGCAAATTTAGGAGCAAAAAGTGTTCTACTCAAAAGTGAAAAATTAATTCATTATTACTAAAGAGGGTTTAATGAGAAATGTGTGGACAAAATCTCAGAGGCTTGCAAAAGTTTTGTTTTCATTTTGCTTATTATATCAACTAGTAACTGAACATTGCACTATAATTTCAATTCGCCTTATGTATTTTGTTTGAAGTAGATTCTGTAGGACCCATACAAAAAAAAATCAGTGTTTTACTTTTAATATATTTGCTTAGTATACTGGCTTCCCTGTTACGTTGGGGTTTCCAAATGTAAAAATAACAGAGATCATAATTTATTTTCCTCAGATCAACTACTTTTATCAGTTATAGAAACAGTTTTTTTTCTTTTTTTTTGCAGTAAGAATTTGCAATAAAAAGACATCTTAATATACAAATATTTAATTTTTTCATTTAATCGGATTCGATTTTAATATTACAAATGTCCTATCATACAGATGTACCAGGTACTGTTTTGTCTTGGGCTTGTAATAAAAGCAGTGAAGACATAGAATGTGAATTATGCAATTGATAACAACAGAAAAACAGATAAAATTATAAGTCTCTATAAGAACAAAAGTTTCCAAGTTAAGAAATGGGTGGTGGGCAATTTAGTTGTCATTGGCTTCCCAGTGGTACAGATATAGGCATACAACGGAATCGGCCTCCAGGGGTTAGCCATTTACTTTTGGGCAGATATGCTGCATGAATCCCATCTGAGGATATACCATCCTGAAAGAGTCTAGCACTAATAGTAGTAATTCTGTGATTGAAAAAATAAATTGTTACATGCTTTTCATTTTTATATTTGATATTATATTTGGGGATATAATGGATTTCAGAGACTATTAGTTAAAATGGGTTAAATGTAAAAAAAATTGATACTGATAATGACAATGATTTATATAGAACATATCAATACAGAACACATAAATACATCCGTCTTTTGTAAAAGCCAGTGCAAGTGATCTAAACTCAGCAAGATATTACCATTTGTCACATTTAATTAATATTCTTAAAAATTAATTAATTAATATTCCTAACGAATTTTTGGGGGTTTCTAAAATTTTTGTACTTAATTTGTATCTTTTTTGTGGTTTGTAATCATCGAAGTTGTACAAAAGCTAGAAAGAAAGGAGATTAATAACTTGTTTTACATTTGCATGTATTTAAGTAATATAGTAAATATAACTTAAGCGAGTAGAGAAACTTAGGGGCATTTTCCTATATGAAGGAGTCTGTCCAATATTCAAGTTTGATAAACATTAGCATAGATATTTTAATAGAAATGAATAGGATTTTAACTGGATTTTTATTAAAATTAAATATCCAGTTTAAATTTTAAGTTAAAGACAACAGTGAGATGCCACTACATGCCTATTAGTATGACTATAACCTGGAACGTGGGCAACGCCAAAGACTGGTGAGGAGGGCGTGCAGCATAGGAGCTCTGATAGATTTCTGGCCACAATACAAGCTGATTCAGCCATTTGCAAGATAGTTTGGTGCTTTGTTACAAAACTAAACACACTGTTACTATATGATCCAGCAATCGTGCTCCTTGGTATTTACCTAAAAGAGTTGAAAATTTATGTCCACACAAAAACTTGTACACAGATGTTTATAGCAGCTTTATTCATAATTGCCAAACTTTGAAAACAACCAAGATATTCTTCAGTAGATTAAAGTGAAAGAAGCCAATTTGCAAAGTCTCTATAGGACATAATTCCAACTGTATGACCACTTGTTGAAGGCAAAACCATGGAGAAAATAAAAAGATTAGTGGTTACCGGGGGTGGTGGGGAGAGTGATGAATAGGCAGAGCAGAGAGGATTTTTAGGGCAGTGAAAATATTCTGTGTAATATTATAATCGTGGATATATGTCGTTACATTGGTTCAATCTCATAGAATGTACAACACCAAGTTTGAACCCTAATGTAGACTGTGGACTTTGAGTGGTTGTGGTGTATCAATATAGGTTCATTATTGGTGAAAATATACCATTCTGGTGAGTGCTGTTGTAATGGAGGAAGCTGTGCATGTGTGGGGATAGGAGGTATATAGGAAATATTTTTACCTTCCTCTCAATTTGTTGTAAATCGAAAGCTTTCTAAAAATATAAAGTATTTTTTAATTCAATAATTATAAAACAAGAGACATACTGCAATACTGTTGTCACTGAGGCAGTTTTTTTCCCATCAGTTCAGGTTTTATAAATTTCAGGGAGGGGAAGCAAGAACATATGATAGAAACAACACAAAATTTAGAGTTGGAGGGATGCCAAGTGGCTCCCTGCTCACTGGGGGATGGGCTTCTCTCTCTCCCTCTCCTTCTGTGTGTGCTCACATTCTCACTTTCACTCTCTCTGGAATAAATAAAATCTTAAAAAAATTAAAAAAAGGTTTAGAGTTGAAAAATCCAGGTTCAAATCTAGGCTTTCACATTTCTCAGCTTGACTGGGTCTCAATTTCCTCTTCTGTCAAATGCATATAATAAAATTTAAACTTCTTATGGGAAATAATTATGGAATATCACATGAGATAATAAATGTCGAAGTACTTACTAAAGAATGAAGCATTCTTCAGCTACACAGTATTTATCTTTTTTGAGTTCATCTGTCAAAAGTGAAAAATGTTTGTATGGATTCATTCATATCTTCCTACCTAGTCCTTGAAGCAGTACTATACTGTTTACAGAGTGTTAGATGAAACCTGTGTTAATTCACTCTAGTGATTATCCTTTAGTTTCATAACACCCACAAACCAGATGAGTCAGTCAGGCCAGGAGAGAGGAGTTGGGAGGAAGAGGAATTATGAATAGCATTGACCTGTGAACCATAAGATGTTGGACCACATGCTTGTTGGAAATCCTCTAATCTAACTTCCTCCCAAACTATGTCCTCTGTGACCTTTTATCTGACCCCTGCTATACTAGCTAAGTTCCTTCTCCCACAGCATCTTTCTTATATCTTTAATCACTTATTACCCTGCATTATAATTATCCTAGTACCTGCTCCATGATCCTTATCAATGTTCCTTTTATGAATATATCTAGAATGAATGAATGAATGAATGAATGAATGATTTCACGGTTAGCAGTATGGAATCCAAAGGGTATGGAAGTCAACTTTTAGCTTGGGTAAGTTAATTAATATCTGTGACCTCTTTCCTTTACTTTTTGGTGTTATTTGAAAATATCTTAGGGGGTAGTTGGCACAGTCTCTGGCACATTGTGAATAAAACTTTTAGGTAAAAATGAATTGATGATGATAGCTAGCAGCTTTTGGAAACTTTGCATTCATTAACTCATTTAATCATCACCATAACCCAGTAAAATAGGTACTGTTATTGATCTCATTTTACAAAGGAGGAAACTGTTGTAAAGTAGTTTGATGAAAATGCCAGAGCAGATTAGCAATAAGACCAGGGAGTCTGAATCTATAACCTGCATTCCATTGAACTGCCTTTCATTCATTTCTATTACTCTTACTCTTACTCTTACTCTTACTCTTACTCTTACTCTTACTATTACTATTACTATTACTATTACTATTACTATTACTATTACTATAAATCTACCTGCACTTGACCACTACTATCCTCTAGAGTGCCATGTGTAAATTAGGAAAAAAGATTTCCTTTCCTAAAGACAATTGATTTTCAACATTGGAAAATTGTTGAAATAATATACAAAAATGTGATGCCTGTGATGTGCAATCCTTGTGCAATGCACAAATGACAATCAGTTATAGTGTCACTGTAGCTACAAAAGAGGAGGCTGAAAAATCCTTGTTTTTCAAGCTTCTTATAACATATCCTTATTAGAAATAGTTACTAGAAAAAGGCAAAAATAATTAATAACCCTCAAAAGCCAATTGCAAACATCTCCTTAACCTAAAAAAACTCCACAAGCGCATAACTGTGAGACTAATTCTAAAATGAGTACAAATGTGTAAATTGCATGATTACGGCAGACATTTGTCAGCTAATTTGGCAATGAAACTAGCCCAGTGTGGCTTTACAAGATATGTACAGCATTTCATTGCTGACACCCAGCAAGATTTTCATTTCACACCTTTATCTTTTTGCTCTGAAGCTTCCTTTATTATTATGACTAAGTTCACATTGCCACGGCTTTCTGAATTTTTCATTCAATGCTGTATCTTTGGTCTTTTACTAGTCTGTGATTTTGCTTCTTTAAAGTTCTATGACCTACTCTGCTAAAGCAGTGGGACTTATTTTTTGCAAGCATGGTATTTAAAGCCTCCTTGTGGAAATAGCTGTCATAATGGACTCTCACTGCCTTCTGTCACCACTAAGCAATCTTAAACTAGCTCATTCTAAGGGTCAGTTGTAGCAGATATTATTGCAATTCATGATAGGCCACTGTGCTGTGTACATAGAGATTAGGAATAAATATAGAGAGATTTAATAGTCCTGAAAGTTGTATTAAATTTCTAACCAGAGTGCCAAAAGCATGGTTTGTTAACAAGACTTGGAACACTATATTTGACATTATGAGTGAATATACTGATACATGGGTATTACCTTTAAATGCAGTTAGACATGAAATTGAATAAATTCGCCTTTATTGTGTATGATTTTTTTCTTAACACCCAAAGTTTCATGAATGTGTCTTTGTATTTACAAAGACAAGGCAGAATAGTATAATATTGAAAACAAAGAACTATTTCAGCTTGTTCTTCCAGGGAAATTTCACTGAAGCATAATGTTATTCCATTTATATTAGATAAGGATGATGGTAAAAGATAGGTGATGTAAAAGATAAGCAAGGTCACGGTGACAGCAACAGTGCCTGTACAGTGTAGCGTATGTTTTCAAACTGACGTTATGTTTTTGAAAGTTTAACATTCAAATGAGTTGAAGAAATCCATCTTGGCCAGAAATATAATCTGTAATGTCATTATGTGAAGTACAATAAGCGTAGGATTCTTCAAAATACTTTTCAAGATGTCAGGTAAGGAAGAGTACAACACCCATAGCTATCACAAAAAAATAAAAAAAAATCCCTAAATAACACAATATGTGCTATAAATTATAGTTTGTAAATCCTGGAACTTCTGGTTCAAAGAATGAGATAGATTGGTTAGATAAGGGTAGGGAAATTACAAAAATGAGTACAACTGGTATTTGGCCAGAAAAGAGAGTTGAAAAAAGTAGACGATTTTTCAGAAAGAGGAGGTGATTTAGTTAGAACTCTTTTAGGTACCTATGAGAAAAACCCAACTCAAACTAAGCTATTAAAAATTTAAGAAGGAATTTGTAAGTCTGTGCCCTCAGGCAAGCCTAGATCTGGGGCTAACACTTTTTTTTTTTTTAATTCTTTGCCCCAGGGGTACAGGTCTGTGAATCATCAGGCTTACATCTTTCACAGCACTCACCAAAGCACAAACCCTCCCCAATGTCCATAACCCATCCCCCCTATCCCTACCCTCCCACCCCCCAGTAACCCTCAGTTTGTTTTGTGAGATACACTTTTTCATGAGATTCTGTCACTCTCTTTATATTTCTCTTTTGGCTCTACCTGTCTCAGCTTCTCTTATCTTGTTGGCCCTGTTCTCTCATGCTGTACAAAGCTGAAAGCCTTGACATTCAGAGTCACAGCCTTCTATTAGCAAAAAGGGTAAGAGAAGCTTTTCTGTAGCTCCAACACAGAAGAGATGAGAAAGACTCTGATTACCCACCTATGTCATTGACATGCCCATTTGGGGTCTTGGGTAGGTTTGGGACACACAGTTTGATTCACAGTCCCACCAGGACCATTTGAAGTGGGCAGGAGTTCTCCAAAGGGATAAAGTGAATGAGGCTGGGGAAGCATTCTGGAGAGACACAGAAGGGTGGAGAACTCTGTAATTTGGTATGTGTTGCTTTAGTTCCAGTAACTTAGGACAGTGTGCATCAATGGCTGTTTTTATGTGTAAAATGCCTTGGCCACTAGCCACTCAATCAATGTGAGTTTCCACTTGTTTTTTTTAAAAAAATTATTTTAATGTAGTAGGAACACAACATAATATCTACCCTCTTAACAGATTGTTAAGTGTACAATACAGATCTTGCTCAACCTATCTGGCTCTGTGACCTTGGATAAAATAATTAACTTCCCTAATCCTTAGTTTTCTCATGTGTAAAATGGGAATAATTTCTACCTTTGAGTATATGAGAAATAAATTTTTAGAAAGTATACGAAGCACACATGAGGAACATACCAGTTTAATAATTGGTAGGCATTTTAATTATTAATTTGTTTATGTCCTTCAAACTAATTTCCCTCAAAACACTAAACAAATGCTATTTTAGGAGTATACATATCAAAAGGCCTCATAGGATATCAGGCCTTTTTATGTTTTGGTCAAAAGAGTATTTCCTCACTTGTTCTCTAATGCCTAGAATTCCTTTATTAAGAAATAGGTATTTTCATTCCAGTTTTTAGAAATGAAAATATTAAAATGCAAACATCTCATTGTAGAGGAATACTCTCATGCTGGCATAATGCTAACAGAATAATCTAACAAGAGTAAACACCACATCAACTGCTTCCTGATTTTTCAGAATCAGGGAGAAGAAACAACAGCAGGACAGTGGAAGGGGGAGGGGATCACCCGGTGTAAAAAGAAAGAAAGAAAGTTAGAAAGAAAGAAAGAAAGGAGTGACTAGACACAAATAAAATAGTCTAAACAACAAATAAGATAATGACTGCTTAATAAACTTTTAACAAGTTATAGGAAGTAAAATAGGATAATAAATAATAATAAATAAGAGTTTAGTATAGATTCAATAGCCTAGTATAGCCTCAAAATGACCCCGAGAATTGAAAGCAATGAGACCAACTCTAACAAGGTGAAAGGGAATAATGATAAATTAAAATGTACATTTATATTCACAAATCAGTTGTACACAGTCATCTCTTCTTTCTTAAATTACCCCAGGAGTACAAAGTGATATAACTACCAAATACCAACTTTTGAAATACAGGAGAAAAAGTAAAATGACACGATAGTGTCAGAATGTGGTCTTAGAATAACATTGGGAAACAACTGAAGTTTGTGGAAAAATTCAGCTTCTCATAATTGTTTTGGTGTGATTAATCTGTATAAGGAGAAGGCAGAAACAAGGGATCCTTAGTGAGGAGTTGGAGTAGTAGGGCCTGGAATGGAGAACAAAAGAGATGTGATTATTTTTTGTACAAAGAATATTTATGTGAGTATTGAAAAGAGACTTGTCAAAGGTTAGTCTAAGATTTTTAGCCTAAAAAATGAGGCCAGCAGATATAATAATGTTGGGTAAAGGAGGTAGTTTTTAGGGCAAGATAAGTTGATGTGAATTTTTTCCTGGGTAATAGCTAGAATCATCCCAGTAAATTTCCCAGTGGATCGTTTAGGGCACATGTACAAACATGGTGATTATTGGCATTGCAATGCTACCTAGGACCAGGCAAGGTGATGGAAGAGTGTCCAAAGAATGAATTTAAAAAGAAGAAGAAAAAGAGAATGTATGCTGATTCCATCTCCTACTAAGGGCTCAGAAAGGGATGCAGAACCACATAAAGGCAAGAAATCTTTACTAGGAGCAATGAGCTCTCATAAGTTCCCTGAACAGCTTGCTCTTGAATTCATAATTAATTTAGCTTTTCCCCATGTTAGGAATCTATATTTCATTCTAGTTTTGCTGATAACTTGTATAGGTCACATTCTGGAGGTCAATTTGATTGTTAGCTAGTATTTAATAAACTGCTCTCTCAGTTCTTTTATACTCTTTCTAGCATGTATTTCTTGCTTTACTAATTGACTTTAAAAGCTAATGCTGTAGAAGAAATGTAGGGAAACATCTGAGTGTTTATCCTGATTAATGTGTTTCTGATGTTCTTGGCAGAAACACTAAGTATCAACTACAACTAACATATTCCAGTGTGCTGACACACTTCTGGCCATCTCAAACTCATGTGTTCAGAGGCATTTCATTTGGAGAATGCTAATAGCCTCCTTTAGATTACAGTGTAGAACCCAGGAAAGTATATTTAAATGGGTAAGAAGCAGTTCTATTTTTTATACTTTGGTGGGGAAAGTTGGGACATCAGCAGAGTTCTCACAGTTACATAATCTAAGCATTATGATACCGTATATAGAATACTAGCATATAATTGAAACCGGTGACGACCACCAAATGAGTCGTTAAAGTAACAAAAACTTCACGTGTCTACTTACAGTGGTCTTCCTTCTCATCTTGACCTTGTTAGACTGTTCAAACATCTGCTAAATCCACTGTTTCTTTAGATAGATTTGGACTAAGCTTATGAGTTATCTATCTCCAGAATCACAGTGGTTTCTATGAAATATTCCCCAGACAGACAGCATATTTGTACTATAAGGACTAATTTTTGTGTATATACTAAGGTATTATTTTTAGTTGATTTAGAAAAGTTTCCATTGTGTGAATCAATATTAATAATAGAAAAAAAGGAAAAAGCATCAGAAAGGACCAGAGCAGCCTCATTCTACTGAAAATATGTTTGAAAATTTCCAGTAAGCTCTGTTCAACATGGGTAATCTTTGCAAGGAATACCGTCACTGGAAGTTGCCAATTATAAATACCCCGTATGTAACATAGTTTTAAATAGGTGTGTTGCATGTGTGATTTTTAAACCAAAAGATCATAATAAAAATTGGAAATGAAGATAAAAGGCAATCAGACTACTTTGTGAGCAATACAAGTTAAATATCCTATGCAGATGTTCCTAAAGTGGTATTTCATCCATTTCATTTTCTCTTCTATGCACCTGTTAGCACAGATAGCAGTAAGATCCACTCAAAATTAGTTGAGTCACTATATTTAGTAACAAACAAACCTGCTATCAGTTAATGTCTAATTTGAAGTCATTTGAATTTAAACATATAAATCAGAAAAGATGACTCAGGGCAACACTTTCCTTACTGCTAATACTCTTAATCAGAGAGTTTCTTTTGGTTTCTATGTATAGCAGCTGCAGATTTTATTTTTTCAAACCCTAGCTTTTTAAAGGAATCAGACTTTTTCTGTTTCTCCATACCATAAATTATTATAACTAACCTAGTTGAACCAGGTTCCCTTCTTTCTTTCTTTCCCTTCTATGTTACTTTAATCCCAAGTGAGGAATGGATAGCGTTTAGGACAGAAAGAGAGGGATATGTGCTGACATTGAAGTTCTTTCCCCTCCTTTCTTCCTAGAACATCTCCTCTTTTATCTGGGGTAATATGTAAGCTTCCAACTAAATTTCATTGAATGAAAGTGTTCTGTTACTTAATAAGAAAAGAGAGAAATAGGAGTTTTCAGTGTTCATGCATTTGATAAAGATGTGTTCTATTCATTTTTTTTCACCTGGATTTATTGATCTCAACAAACTTTACACTCTCAGTAAACAGATCCTGCACTCAAATGGGACTCTCTCCCTTTTCTCAAGAGTGCCCTGCTGATGGCATGCAAACTTATATTCATTATTTCTGCTCTACATGTATAATGTTAAAAAAACCCACTTGGATCATGCTGTTGCTTTCAAATGCTGTTGCTTTGAAACATGTCCTGAAAAATAATTACAAACTCACATTCCCTACAAATAATGAATTCACAGTTACACACTACAACTCGTTTATTAAAAGGAAGAGGTCACTAACTACTGGTTAACTATGGAAATTATTATGTGAAACAGAAAACATGTTTTGCTGAGTTTCTCCCCAAGTCAATTTATGCTAGTTAAATTTATACACAGTGAATCTATATATTTATGTATTTTGATATGAAAAATAAAGCAAGTGAAAACATTGTAAAACTGGAAATCTGTGACCACTCAAAATTATGCTCATTTCTGTGAGAACACATCACTTGCATCTCTGTCTAAGACTTTTGCTTAATTGAATCTACCAGTTTTAAATTGTGAAACAATATAAAATAGAAATTGTTCGTGAAAGAAATTTTTTCCAAATTTTGTTCCAAGAAATTTGTTGTTGGAAAAACAAATCATTTTCCTTTAATGTTTACCAGTTTTGAATCCCAATTGAGAAACTGATATATACTAGGGAGCAATAATATCCCAAGGCCAATTCAGAAGCCAATTAGTAGATGTGCTAGTAATGGGTTAGTGGGGTCTGGGAGAAGGTAATAATAAGAGGCATGGGTGAGGGCTATGAAATGAAATGTATTTCCTAGGAGAGTGCCGAGAAAGGCCTTGAATTTCTGAAACAGAGCTACCAAAGGTTAATTTGTAAAAGTTTGTTTTATAAGGTATAATTTAGGGGGCATCTGGGTGGCTCAGTCATCTGAGGGTCCAGTTCTTGGTTTTGGCTCAGGTCATGATGTCATGGGTCATGGGATCAAGCCCTGTGTCGGGCTCTGGGATCAGTGGGGAGTCTGCTTGAAGATTCTCTCCCTCTGCTCCTCCCCCGATTCGTTCTCTCTCTCTCTCTCTCTCTCTCTCAAATAAATAAATATTTTTAAAAAGGTATAATTCAGAATGTTATATAAACAACTGAAAGTTATTGCTAGATTTTTCTGCCTTGAAAGACTCTTTCAGAGATCCATAAATAATGTATTCCCTCAGATATGCTGATTATGCTAAAAACTGTGGTAGCCATGTTATAGGAACTTTAAGCTAAGACACAAACAATTTTTCTACTCAATTTCTACTTGGTGCACAGGTGCTGTATACTGATTGCAAACTAGCTTCCTGAGAGTATGAAGGAATCTGGTTGTGACATTAAGCAAAAATATATAACTGATGAAAATGGGTAAGCTGGTATCTCCTTCCTCTTGTACTTCATCCTTTCTGGAGTTGAGTGCTGCATTTATAAGGAGGTTAACTAGGTGATCATAAAGTGTATGACCAAACAGTGACATGTTTTGGGTGCAAAGGAATTCTATTAATTATTACACCAGGGGTACCTCGGTGCTCAGTGGGTTAAGCATTGGACTCTGGTTTTGGCTCAGGTCATGATCTCAGGGTTGTGAGATCAAGCCATCCCTGCTCTCCACCATCAGGCTCTGCACTCAGCTGGAAGTTTGCTTAAGATTCTTTCCCTTCTGCCCCCCTTTTCTCTCCCAGCTCTCACACACTCACTCTCTCTCAAATAAATAAATAAAGTCTTTAAAAAAATTTTTTTTGAGTAATACTTACACCAGAACAAAAGGCATAAGCTCCATCTTTCCTAGGAAGCCTGAGGATGTGGGAACATAGGGGAATCTTTTTTTAAGTCAAGTTACACAGATAAGCAGGAGTTTGCTGGTCTCTCTGTGTGCTATTTTATTTGATGATACAGACCTGAATTGCATTTAATAAAGCCAAGTTCCTGTTTTTCTTAATTTGGCACCAGTATTTCCAAAATTTAGAGACAACAGGTTTCTGTGAGGTTACCATAGCCAACATATACCAGCTGCATGAAGTAGTCAGAATTGAATATGGCTACAAGCCATTACAACTCTAAAAACAGCAATTATGGCTCATGTTTAGAAATTTATCATATACAATTCTGTGTTTTTCCAGCCATATGTATACACATTGCTAATTACCTTCTCTATACTATATTGTATTGTTAAATGTGCCTGCCCAGGAGGGGAAGTTAGAGAAGCTTCTATAGCTATATATTAATAATAACTGAATCAACTGTCTGCTCATTCTTTTCAAACTGCCCATGTAAGTTAGTTGTAACCATTTGAAAGAATTAATATTGAGGAAAAAGTATTCTGCAGCAATAATAATTTTTATGTGCAAAAAAAAAATTGAACATTATTTTCTGGGAAACACGGTGTTTCTAGTAATAATAATGAATAAAAACATTAAAAAATGTACAGCTTCCAGAAGACTTTGCACTGTGGGTGAAATAAATATAAAAGGTGAAATAAGCAATTGAAAAACTGATTAGGATTATAAATATTTAGGATTACCTTTGCCGTAGTCCCTAAATAAAACTTATAGTATATATGATTTTAATCATGTACCAATAGTGCAATTTTTTCCTACAAATTAACACTTAAATGTTCTAATTTATTTAAAAGCGAATTATATCTAAGTGCTACTGAGAATTAACCATTATAGTTAAAGGTTGTAATCCTTTTTAACATCAGATTAAAATATGCAGCAAAAATAGTTGAGGCTCTTGATTTCCTTAATGGTCATCTATTGTGCAGAATTTAAGCACGATCTATTGTTGAAGGGAAATTTAAATTTCCATTAAACACTTTAGGATGGGAACAATTAAGGCATTATATATGTTTAAATTATTCAATTGAAACAGCTCTTTTTATTTTTAAATGACATACGCACTTGCTCTTTCATTCGACAAATGTACCTTGAGTTACTTTCTTACTCTGACACAGTCAGTGCTCTGGTACTGGGATACAGAGCTGAAGGTGTGCACAGTTTAGTGGGGCAGCAGATGATTACAGCAAGGTGATAAGTCTTAGCAGAGCTGTGAACAAGGTGCCATGGCATGCCCAGAGAGAGGAGCAATGGGCTTCCAAGTAAGGATCCTTGAAGGATAGTCTGCTGACACTTGTAGTTATAGCCTATCAAATAGAAAAGGGGGATCATGCATTGCTGCAAGGAGAATCACATATGTGTGGGCTCCACCATGGTGAACGTAGGTAATAGGTGTAAGGACGGTGAGAAAATGTGAAGAATTGTGTATACTCTGCTAGAGGAACAGGATTTCCTTGTGGTTTATGGAGAGCGTTAGTCAGTTTTAACTAAGGGAATCCTATAAGAGGGAAAGAAGGAGCTAGATTTGTATTTCCAAAGAGGAGCAGAGAATCGAAGGATTTACTGAAACACTGGAAAGTCAGATGGAAAAGTGTTCTTTCGACCTTCAACTCCCCCAGCTGTTCTCTTCCTCTACCCCATCTGCAGCAGGTGGATTTTGATTTGGCACTCGTTCATCTTCAACCCCTCCTCTGCCTCACCCCTGAACTGTTCTGCAGAAAACGTTCCTCCTTGCTGGTGTATTGTAGAATAATTTGGGATAGGAGAGTCTAGTAGACTCACCGGAAAATGGTGTTTTATGTTAAGAGCTACACAAAGATGCTAGTCTGTTTCCCAGTAATGTTTCTTAAAGAATTTTTTTAAAGTTTTTAAATAATATGGAGAAATGTTGAGTTATTAAAAAATAGCTATACTTTTTGGGATCTTCATAAAATTAAAAAAAATCATTCTAAAAATTTAGTAAAATTTTTATTTTCATATTTCTATGGGAAATCTATTTTGATATCACCAGCTAAAGAGCTCAGTACTGACCATACATGAAATGGTCATTCTATCATACTTTAATTTTAAGAAAATTGCTTGATAGACCCTAGCGTGTTTATTAATTCTAACTTGGCTTACCAACTCAGTGCTCGCAGGAAATGCTGCCACCAGGTAGGTGCAGATTTTTCCAAGTGAAATGAAATTATTGACAAGATACTATCATCTTAAAATAGAAATCTAAATATATCTTCTAACAAAATTAATTTCAGGCGATAGATGACTTGGTAGGCTCATGGCTTTAAAGAACAGACTACTTTCTATTTCAGACAATAATTAAGCCATATGTAAAAATAATACTAAAAGTTAAGCCCTTGTTCTAAAATTTCCCTTTGCTTATGTGAACATGACTCTAGAATTTATCTTGTCTGTCACTAATTTGAATTCTGTGAATGATTTTTTCTCTCTCTGACTCAAAACCATCTACAGCTACCCTTCAAATATATTTCTTTTTTTTTTTTTTTTTTAATTTTATTTTTATTATTTGCCCAAGGGGTACAGGTCTGTGAATCATCAGGCTTACATCTTTCACAGCATTCACCAAAGCACAAACCCTCCCCAATGTCCATAACCCATCCACCCTATCCCTACCCTCCCACCCCCCAGTAACCCTCAGTTTGTTTT